>WEIT01030547.1:1918-21629 GCA_013389985.1 Dryoscopus gambensis | reverse complement strand
CCGGGCGGCGATGGCCCGGGCGGCGAGCGCAGGGGCAGGAAGAGGCGGCTGCCCCCCTGGCAGCGGTAGCGCGGCGGAGGCAGCGAGCCCCAGCGCTCCGGGATTCACCGTCCCGAGCCCTGAGCGCACAGGGGTTGCCCAGCTGTAACGATGGTGTGTTAACGACGCATCCCGCAGTCGAGCAAAGCAGGAATTGTGTCTTCTCAGAAAAAATAAGGGAAAAACACAAAACAGAAAGAAAGTTCAGTGAGATCTCAGTCTCTCACAAATTATTACCTCAACAGGTTTCCAGTTCCCAAGATGATGGCAGTGTAACTGACAAAATATTGCAATTGAAAAACCTGTTTTGAAAGCAGAAATATGTAGAGAAGTACTTGCGGCTGGATGGCACCTGTGTTCTCATCTCTCATGAACCTATGAGAGGTAGGAATGTGGATTACCAGTTAATGTGCATATACACATGATTAGCTAAAACAGTTCTTTCATAATTTAAGGTGGTTTTTGAGGCAATATGAAAACTAGTATGAAAACTCTAGTGAGCTGTGGAGCTGGGATTGCAGCAGAAATACATTGCTAATCTTTGTGTTGGAGCTTTTTTGGCATTTGATTAAGAAACTGCATATTACTGTTTCTTTTTTTTCTCCCCACCTATATCAGCAAAATGTTTCTGATTTGAAGCAAGTATTTTAAAATAATCTGCAGGTTTAATTTGGTGCGTTTACTTAAAAGTTTGTCTTACAACATTAGCTGTACCCAGTGGTTATCCAGTGTTGAAGTCTTTACTCAAATGTGAAATTCCACTTCTCATTGCCATAGCTCCAGCAACACAGCACTCACAGGTATTCACACTTGCAGGACAACCTCTGGAACTAATCTCTTCCTCTAATTCTGTCCCTCTTAGAATAAGCGCAGCATTTTGTAGTGCTGCATCTCTGCAGACTACATATTGATGTTAACGATTGTGAAAGTCTTTAGGATCCAATGAATATCCAGAATGTAAGTTGCTGAAGATCAGGATTGTCAGCTTTGAGCTGAATTATGTTCCAGTTGCCATTTGGATACAGCACAACTAATCATAACTGATTAAAATAGCGGGGATATTTGGGTTGGGTTTTTTGGTTTGTTGGTTTTGGTTTTTTTTTTTTTTAGGGCTGTTGGGAGGGAGTTTTTTCCTCCTCACTGGATGCAGGGAGAAGGGTAAATGACAAGGAACAGTTGGCAAATTCCCTGATAAATATTGATGCCTATGGAGGAGAAGCAGGAAAACGAGCCAGTTTTTCTAACTGCAAGGAGTTCTGGATATGAGACAGATAACATAAGAAGCAGTTATTTATTCCAGCAGCAGGCAATCCAGGGTGTGACTACAGAGTAGCTTAATCCAATCTAAATCTAGACTGCGGCAGTCCTGCCCACAGCTAGTCGCATGTTCCCACTGCCTCCTTGTGCTGGTAGTAGTGCTCCAGCAGCCTTGCAGTGAGCTAGCTCCAGTTTTAATTTCAAGGTTGGTTTTTTCAGGGGGTTCGTTGTTGCTTTTTTGAGGAACTAGGGAGCTACTTTGGCATACTCAGCTGTGTAGCATAGAAGTACTAATAGCAGTACCAGTAAGCGGCAAAAATACACGGCCAGAGATGGGGGAAGGCCGGCCTATCCTTCTGAGTGGCACTGCAGACTTGTGGCACTGTTCCATAACTGACTTCGCGTTACAATTCAAAGCCGGTGCTGCTGTTGAACACAGGAGTTCTGTCTGCCTGTTGCTGATGTTTTCTGTTCCTGTGCACACTTCCTTGTGTTATCATGCCATTTTGTGGTCGGTGGATCTGATCTGCATTAAAATTAATGCAGCAAAGATGCATTTAGTATTTAGTTTTAAACTGGATTGGTTTGCTGATACGGTTTACAGAGAGGTTGCTTGTGCTGGAAGAAAGGGAAGGGTAAGGCCAAAGACAAAACGAATGTCTAGGGTATTGGGCAAATATAGGACCAATTCTAGTTAAGTGCCATCTTAAAGTGTCACTGGTAGTGACTTTCACTGACCCTTTCTTACTGCATGGAGCCTGAATTTTAGGGAGCTACCAGTAAGTTATTTTTCGTATCAAGTAGAAAATCAGGCGCAGTGCTACAGTTCTGCCTGTTGGATCAATTACTTTTGATACTATCAGTCCAGATGACAGCAGCAGGCTTTGTTAGTGTTCCCAGTCTCAATGAATGAGTAAAAGGCTGGATGGAAATTAGATATAAATTTTAAATACTGTTTTTCAAATGGAGATTTGAGTTTGCCTGAATGAAATTAATACCTTCATTTTCTGTGAACTGTGAGTCACATGGATCTGAGCCCTATACCCTCCATTAGAAGCTGAACATAGTTTCTTAAATCCCATTGCACTCATTTTTTGAAGTTACCTCTTATATGTACAAGACATGCCATTTACTAGGTAAGTTGTTAACAGCGGAGGATTTCAGAAGAGCACAAAATCAATACTGATGCAAACTTTGTAAGCTTTTAAAGACTGTAAGAACACACTTTCAGTCAGTTTCAGCTATAACGATGCCCTTTGCAGTTTAGCACCTATCCCTAAAGGCAGATGTAATATCTGATTTTATTCACTGAACTACAGAGAATAGCCCTTCATTTGAAAGGCTACCCATTTAGTTAAAGGTGTGCCCCAGGTATGAGAATGAATATTCCATTTAGTGAAGGGGTAGCGTTTTGGGGAAGAAGGAGGTGGATGAGGTAGCCTGTGTTCCTAACAATGCTTTGAGACATGTATGTGCAGACTGAGATTATAAACTACTGAACTGGTGTTTAGGAAAACAAAACAAGTCAAAACAAACAAAGCCTTTCCTGTAAAACAATGTAGGCCTTTTATGCAAAATTTATAAACTTGGATTTCAGTAACGTTTGTTACATCAAAGGATCCCTAAAAAATTCCAAGTTGTTAAAGAATTCACTTTGCCACTATTAAAGTACAGCCATGCCAGAGGTGAGATACAATTGCTTTTCCTGTAGGAACACCTTGGTAAAATAAAATTTGCAAGACAAAAAAGTGCAATGTCCATATAGTAGTCTGTTGAACCTTCTAGAAAAGTCAGACCACATTTCTGTATTCAAGCCCTACAATAGGGAAGATATTCAAAAGCAAGGAAACATTAACAAAATCTTCAAGCTGCAATCTTCAGATTTTTGAGCAGTGTCCAGAGCAAGTTACCCTCATACTCTTCTTGCTTGGCTCATCCTCATGTGACTGCACCACTTTCTTTAGTAGTATTTGTGGTTTATGCGTAATCCCAGAAGATGATAGTGGCAGTCCATACTGCTTTAAATATTAGGAGAGATGAAATTACTGATTTTTTTTTTTTTTTCCTTAAAGCTGGTGTCTTTTTTGTGGGAGGGGTGGGGTGTTGAGACTTCACAACTTGTTCTCTACTGCACTTATATTATGCTAAATTTTGATCTTAAAATTAGTATCATACATTACTATAGAAGCAAATTACCTGTGTTTGCAAAGTTCTTGAAATTGGAGTCTGTGACATTTAATAGCTTTCTTATCTTATGTGTCAAAGCTCATGAGCTGTAGTTTTGGGAGTTGTTCCTGAAATTGTATACAAAGTGTAAGAAGTTCATAATATTATGTGAAAAGCTCCAAGTCTTGATAATTCATACTGGTTGGTATTACTGATATTTAGCTCACCTTGTAGGGTAGCTTGTGTTGACATTTTCAAATTTGGCATAGAATAGGCTAAGCTTGTATGACCTAATTGAGTTTTTATCTTTTAATTTCTTAATGCTGATAAGAAAGATGTGTGCTAATGTCTTTACAAATAATTCCATGGGTGAGGGTATGGGTGTTAAGGTCTTTGAAATGGGTCATAATGTCTCTACCAACTTCAAGCCACAGGTTTGTTATAGAACCCAGACAATCTGACTCCTGAAACAGACAAGTGGGTCTTCACAAGCCTGAGTTTCTGAACTTTGGGGTAAAATAACAGGTTCAAGGTGGGGGATATGTGGTAGGCGGTTCGAGCAGGCTGTACCTTCCAAGTACCTCAGCCAGTGGGGAAAGGAAGAGGGCAACATGCGGCCGGGAGTTTGGGATAAAAGGAGGCTGCGCCCTCCGAAACGTCCAGAGAGAAAAGATCGCGCGTGTGTGCCCCGATGGACTCGCTCCCCTTATTCCAATGAAGTTGCAGGACTCCTCTGCTTCCTTTTTGGACACTGGCTTTTCATAGCATGATTTTTCTGCACAATGTCAAAAGCTGAGTTTAGCTTTGTTTATTAATGCTGTCTTTATTTCACAATTATGCAAACGTTAAACTTTTGGAGATCACATAAAATTGGGTAACTGGTAATCTCCACCAATTTTAAGTCTCAGTCTTAAACACTGTAACTACAGATACATTTACACATTCTATACATCCAGAATTCGATTCAGAGTTAAGCTGCTTTTGTTTGTCTTTTGTTTAAATCTATCCCTGGACATAAAATTAAATATTGAGGTGAACAGAGCTATATTTCAAGCTATGATGTTAATGGTCAAGAGTTAATGGTCAAACATACTGCATGTATCAGTTGAATACAACAGTGGTACAAGTCATGCTATATATGTGTTTAGTTACATACTGCTGTTTCTTAGTATTCTCTCTTTTTCCTTCTGATTACTTTTCAGATCTGTTAACTTGACCATCTCTCCAGTGATGAAACAACATTGGGAATTATGGACAAAAATATTGGAGAGCAGCTTAATAAAGCCTATGAAGCATATCGACAAGCATGCATGGATAGGGACCATGCTGTGAAAGAACTACAGCAAAAAGTAGGTGTTGGGATCTGAATTCTATCTTTAAAGCCATCCTTCCCATGGAAGATGGTAGTGCATGTGGATAGCAGTTTCACTTTAGCTGTGCACACTTTAGTGCATCTGTTAAAAGTTGGAAATTGCCATTATGAAACCATGCCAGTACACTGCAAAGTAACTCATTAGGATTTGAATTTAGTAGGTGGATTTCTGGTTTTTGACCTTGAATTTTTTGGTATTTTAATTAGTTTTAAAGGTTGGAAAAGTGTCGTCTGTTTTGGAGGATTAATGAAATCTTCTAATGCAAACACAGCAAGAATGTATATAAAATTTACCTAACTTTAACGAAGTACTTTTTGGAATTTAATTTGCATTCTTAAAAATTAATTTTTATATTACTAATATAAATAGCTTAAATTAAACAATTTTTGTGACAAATATACCTGAAAGTTGCTAGAATAAGTAATCCTTTTTAAAAATAAAAACCTGTACATTTATTCTTTAATTATGAAGCAACAAATTCTGGAGGCATTCTGACCAGTAAGAAGCACCTTTGAATATTTACTTAGTCTGTTGCAGAAAACATTAGTTCAGTCAAATTTCCTCTAGAACTTCTCAAGTAGGACAGCATATTTCAAAGCTATCATGTTTGGGCTTTTTCATAGACGTTTTATCATGCGTACTCTTCCCAGCAACGGAACCTCTGTTACAGGAAGGGTTGAATGTTTTTGTTGCTACAGGACTTTCTGATACATAGTAGAACTGGTAGGCTGCAACTTTGTTCAGGGGCCGATGAACCATATTCAGTGTCATGTTATGGAGCAGTAGTAGAATTGGAAGCAGGGAAGGATCTAATAGAGAATATTCTGATATCTGGGCCCAATCTTGTCATCTCCTTGCATGGCAAAATAAACTAGCCAAGGCATCACAGAACACATTCCAAGTCAGTCATGTGTGCAATCATCCACTGTGCAGTCTGTCTCTATTCATAGTCTTGCAGCAGTGCTGAAGCATAAGTAGTGTGATTTTGTGCTGAAATTGCAACTAATTAACAAAAGGCAAGACATTTTAGAATGTTTGGGGATCTTTTAAATTCTGTCTCTTAGGGTGAACTATGAACTATTTGAAGGAAAGCCAGTTAAGTTAATACTCCTGAATCATCTAAAATACATGAAAGAATCTTCTGACCAAGAAACAAGGCATTGAGTACCAGATCGATGTCCTTCTAAGGTCTGTGCAAGAAAACCAGAGAAGTGAGATCATCATTGCTAAGTGGACTAAATCCTTGCAAGGTTGCTCGCTGCATTTTCGCTGGTTCAGAAATTAAAAATTTAAAGCCTTTGATAAAGAATTACTATCAGTTTAAATCTTTGTCCTAATCAAACTTTCAGTAGTTGAATTTCATGATTTCAAAAGAGAACAAAAATATTTTTTCAAGAAGAGTTGATACTAAAATTAATTGTACTTTTTTATTTGTGTCGCTGTTTTTTAACCGATCTCCTGTTTTTTGAATGACCTTTGTACAGTGCTTTACTCTAGTAACTTCCTCTGTTCATTGTGTGGCCTCCACACACTGTTGGATTGTCCACCATGCTGTTGTTAACAGTTTACTACTTAAGTTACCGATAGGCCACTTGTTTTGCCAGTCTCTAGAGCTGGGAGCCATGTCAAGCACACAGAAGCCAGAGTCATCTCGGCCAGATGGTGTTTGATACAGATGGATGGTTGGTTGTCATGCAGATCTTCTAGTTGGTAACTTGTTGCTGCCATCTGACTCAAGGAATAATTTGTGCACACTGGCTGTCAAAAGCATCTTCTCTTCTGTCTGTTTTAGCTGTCATGTCTGTGCTCTGTACAGAAGTGTTGACAAGACATTGCTGTTGTACATTTTCAATTTGGTTCTCAGTGATTTTTCTGCTTCATGAGGTCTCTTATAGCTGCTGGAGTGTACTGCTCTTTGATCACTTTTTTTTTTTTTTTTTTTTTTTTTAAACCCAAAAAAAAACCCCTCTCATAGTACAACTACTACCTGGCCTTTTAAAATCAATTTTCCTTGATTTTTTCCTGCCTGCTTTACAGACAAACACAGCAGACAGAGGAGGGTATGGAATTTAAATGTGGCTGTGATTTGAGAATTAGATAGCACTATGGATAAACTATGAAAAGACGTGAAAACAATGCTGAGTCTTGTCCCAGATGGCGACAGGTGGTGACCTGTTCAGTAACAGACATATTCCTAATTTCAGAAAAATTCAGTGCATTCCTGAAAGTTTTCTTGTTGGGATTTCACAAGTTTTCATGCTTGTTTTTAGCACCGCTGTAACGGCAGCATTAGGCATGTGCTGATGAAATAAAAGTTTTGAATTTTAGCATCTTCCTGCCACCTGGCCATTCCTTCAATTAATGGACTGTCTAGCAAAATTTATACAGTTTGGTGAAATACAAGCAGTATTATTAAAGGAGTCTGTGTGGCCTGTTTATAGCATGAGTTGTAATATTGGAGACAAAGGATGGGGCTTTTTGCTTACCTTCTTCCTCAGCCCCATTATGTAGGTTAGAAAAACAAGTCCACTACATTCAAGGAAACATAAAAAACTGTTCATAGGCAGTCAAAATGGTTTAGAGAGTATCTGTTGTATAGAATAAACAGTGTTGTTGTTTTCCCTTTAAAATCTATCTTTTTAAAAGCCTATTTTTTATATAATTTGTTAGAAAATATGGGGGGGAAATTACTTCTTTCTATAGATAAACTAACTGACAAGCATTCTGAAGAATACTAAAATTTCAGTTTAAAGCCTGATGTATTCTATGTCTGTAAATGAAGAATCCTAACTTAAAAGTTACCCTTTACAACTGCCACAGCTGTGAAAGAGTTATTAAAACTCAGGGTTTATTTCCTATAATACCTTTTCTAATCAGTACAGTCCCAAAAAGATGGACTTGCCAGAGGTTTTTTACACAGAGGACCACAACCACAGTTATCTTTAAAAATCAGAGTTGTTTTTTATATGCCAAATAGAAGACCCCTAGTCAAAACAGAGTAAGATTAATGCTAATTAAATTATATTTGCAGACAGAAAACTACATGCAGCAAATACGTGAACAGCAGGAAAAGATAGAGCTTCAAAACAGCATTATTGCAAAACTGAAATCACAGTTGGCTGCTCTGAATGCTAATAGAGGTATGTGCTCCAGTTTGCACATTATTGCTTTTTATGCTGTGTTGCACTGATGAATAGTTCTGACTTTGTTGCTTCAGTTTTTACAATATACATATTTCAAATGAGTATCATACTTTCCTGTGAATGTGAGAGTTAACACAAATGTGCCGTTTCAAGATCTATTTATAAAATCCAACACTTCTGGGGTCTCTCTTTATCCTCTTCAAGAAATGGTGAGATTTTCTATAGAGGTAAAACCTGCTTACACTGAAGCCAATAAAAGTTATGAAAATATGGGTTCAAATTATTCAATAGAATTTTTTTAAATTGCTACATAATTAATTTTACACTCATCTGTTAATAAGTTTATCTCAGGTTGTTCTAGATGTGAGTGCTATGATTATATGTCTTTTATGTTAGACCAGTCTTGTGGTGCTAATCTTATTGCATAACCAGAACTTTATAAGCAGGTTATTCTCTTTCAAATCAAATAGTCATTGATGGATAATTTTTCACTGTTTGACTGTATTACACAAATAAGAGAAAAGAGTCAAAGTAACCATGTGTTAATCTGCCATGCTCATTAAATATTTATTCACACTAGCCTAACACTCCTGGTTTTCATAAATACTAGCAAAGTGGCTGACTTTTATTTTTAAGAGTACATGTACATTTCTTTATTGCCAATTTAGTCTTGCATTGTCTCTAAGCACAGAATTTGGCTTCTCTTGCTTGTTTAATATGAGAGCTTGCTCAAAGAACATAAAGAAGTTAATATAAGTCTAGCTTCTTTTAATTTTGCCTGTACTTAGAAGCCGACTGAAAAATGCAGCGATAGTGAGTTGCCTTTTTTTTTTTAACTTAAGGCAATGTGCATCCTTACATTCTGATGCATGAAGACATTGAAACATCCAACTTACCTATCAGCCAGCTCTCTGAAAAACTGAACATAGCAAAGCAAAGAGAAAAACTCCTAAAGGTATGTCACCTAAGTTCACTTTTGTGCCATGATTATATTATAAGAACCTAAAAGATAAGTGAGATTTTTACTGGTGCCTTTGAACTGCACGTGAAGTGCATGAGCATTGTGCCACTGCAGCCTGTTTAGGTGAACTAAGCATTATCTTTGGTCCTTCCCAGTGAAATCTCTGTTTGGCCATTAAGCTCCCTAGAACAGTTTTTATCATAAAGCAAGAACTTAATTGCTTATTTATTTTTTAACTTGCCAAAACCCAAAAAAGGGCTTTTTCTTTCTTACAAGAGCATTTCACATTGCAAACGGTCTCTGTACTTTTGCAAGAAACAGAGAATCTGCACTCAAAAAGTGGTGCAGATGCTGATTTGGGTGTTTTAAATAGCCAGTGTTAACATGATGTCTCTCTGCCTCTCCTTACTGAAGTAACATAAAGATTTTCACTACAGCCTATTGAGTGTAACAGGAATGAGAGTGAAGTAATAGTGCAGAATAGCTGGGAAATGCCTTGAATGGATTTTACATATTGAGAAAAGACAGTGACAGAAATTCACAAAGTCGCATTGTTCTTATCG
The DNA here is from genome assembly GCA_013389985.1 of Dryoscopus gambensis. Classification (NCBI taxonomy): domain Eukaryota; kingdom Metazoa; phylum Chordata; class Aves; order Passeriformes; family Malaconotidae; genus Dryoscopus; species Dryoscopus gambensis. The sequence goes on along the minus strand of WEIT01030547.1, from coordinate 12,127 downwards.
TAAATCATCTCACTGTGGTTTTTGAGAACTGTCTTGTAACATAAAGTCTCTTGCTTTTGAATGTGAATCTCCGTAGCTCCGTAGCAGAGACTCTGTAAGGGTCATAAAAAGACCCTTGTAAGAAATCCGGCATTAGAATTAAAAAGAATCAATTTCAGGATTTATTTTCTAAGCTTCAAACAAATTAATTGTGCTAAATTCACAGAAACACATTTTTTATCAGGAATGTAATTGAAAAGTAATTTCATTGGATTACTGGTGCTTGCTTAATTATACTGAAGGAATCTTATATGAGACGAACTCTTTGCAAACATTTTAAACATAGTGTCAGCAAAAATTTATATACACTCCTTTTCTATTTAAAAGAAAGTCTTTATGTAATTTTTCTACACTAGAATCTGTAATCATAATATGTCATTTCTTTCCTAATCTTTGAACTTACTTGGATTAAAACACAGCTGAAGGGTTAATTCTTTGATGGAACATCTTTGCAGATTTTTGCAGTTTGCTGGCTTGAGCTGGATAAAAATTATGTCTTACAGTTGCACATGAAGATCTGACCAAGTCAAGTATTTCATGCTTTTTCTGAATGCTTACTAAAAAACAATAGTTTAAAGCAACTTAGTCATATAATGAGTTAGGAATAAAAGGAAGCTGTGTTATCCGCTTGTCTCATGGGGAAACACTGAAATTATGTGATCTATACAGGAGATTATAGGCAATGCATGAGAAGCTGGAATCATTATTTCAGGAGCTATTTTCCAAATGGAAAGTAGGTTATTTTCTTTATCTGCATATTGGTTTCAAGTAGCCAGTTACTGCAGTTACCTCTAGCAACAGGTATTTTGTCTGGATTTTGCTTCTTCTATTCTATGAACAGAAATATTTCTGAAATACCTCCATGCAGAATGAGCTATATAAGTCTGTCTGCATGGTGGGGCATTTAAACCCAGGCACATTGCTATTCAAATAAGGTCTTTTTAAAGGGGATGTGCAGAGATTTAAACCTGTGCAAAGTTGGGTTGACCCAGCCTATTCGATACTCCTGTTAGAGGGAAAAAGCATGGAACTTGAGGAAAATATGTTTGACTGGACAAAGGCTGCCTTCTGCAGAGGCACATGGATATATTTGCACCATCCTTCCAATACAAAGAGGACCCTAATATTTGGTATTCTATCTAGTAAACTTGCGCTAATCTGGCAAGAGTGATACAAAAATGTCTAGACAGCACAGCAGAGGCACACACACTTATACTAGCTCTGGCTGTGTCTTGGCCATGCAATTCATGGCTATGAGTGAAGATATACAGCAGTGTCTCTACACAAGTTATCATTTTACTGAATTAAAAAAAATCCCACAGTAAGCCAGTGGAATTCATACTTCAAGGGAAAATTGGACAACTCCATGGAAGAGACATCTGTTGAGAGTTAATAAATACATGGACACTATTACTTAGAAGATTTGGGAATTTATTAATAGATATATTGTGAATGTCTCCTGTTTTCTTGTACTGTTTTTCCCCAGATGTCATATTTTGACATCTCTTAAACTGAAAACCCATCATCCTGTCACTGACCTAGTATAGTTTTCTTGTACATAATTCGATAAAGTATTGGCTTTTTCAGGTATTGAAATTCAGAAGTTTGAATATTCTGTTTGAAAACCTGTATTTTTCTAATCATATTCTATCCACATTCTGCTTTAAACCAAATAAATTATTCCTACAGCCATTGTCTGCTACAGTGTCCTTGAAACTCAGTGTCTCTCCCATGGCAGGAGGTGCCTAGGTTTATTGATAACTTTTGAAACTGTCATTTCCTAAGTCCAGTGGGATTTTTAGTGGACGGTATTTTGTCCTACAGTAAAGTTAATAGAAATCCTGAATTGATTGTAATAGGTGCATGATTAGAGCTTAAATTTCAGAGGTTTAAAATGAGGGAGGGGCTATCTTTTTTTTGTTTTCTAGTAGGTGGCCATACATGTGTATTTTATGTGCTGTTGTCAAGGTCTGTTGCCTGTGTGTCATAAAATGCTTTAGGATTTTTTTTTCACATTTGTCTTCACTGAAAGAGGTGAGTGCACCAGATTGGCTTGGTGGTCAGTACCAAACTGTAGACAAGATTACCAGAAATTTTCAGCCCTCTGCTTGAGAAGACCAAAGGGGCTTATATTGCTGCCTGGTTTTGAGACCCTGGCTAAACTTTGTTAAGTAGGAAGAATTTGGATCCAGCTACTGTCTCAGAGCCAAAGCTGTGCAGCAAACTGAAAACCTTAGAGATGAGACAATGTCAAGCTTCTACTTTTTAGTACAGTCAGACATCAGAATCCTTGTGAACTCAATAAGACATGAAGCTAAAGTCACCTCCTGTGACAAGAAAACATGCTCATGTTCCCATTTTGCTTGTTCAAGAGTCTCAGTATTAGACACTGTGTGGAATTTGTTCGTCAGAGTGTCTTGTGCCATGAAAAGGAGGAGGAAACTGCGTGTCAGGAATGAATGATGCAAATGTTATACAGAACTCTTCATCCTCCAATAAATGTTTAGGTCTTCTTTTTTGTGCAGGACATAAGCAGAGGAATGGCAGACATATGGTAGCCATCTTTCTGTTCTAAATTATGGGACTAAAATTACTTACATAACTAAGAGCAGCTACTGCAGCAGTCTTGTGGAGTTGCATGTTCCAGTCCATACCAGCTTCTCTAGTGTCACTTTGTTTCCTGTCTTTAATGCAAAGAAAGCTGTACTTGATTTTTTGCTGGCTGGGAATATTGTGCATTTAGCTGTTCTTTGCTGCTGGTACTGATGTATGCAGTAGGATTAGGCCCTAATATAAGATATAAGAAATTCTGGTATTGATAGCCTTTTCTCCTGTTGCTTCATCTGTTTAATCTATCTCTACCCAATAATAGAGAAGAGTTTGTGGGGAGACGGTTAAAAGTCACAGTTAATATTCCTTGAGACGACTTAAAGTTCATCAGTTGAATTGTGTTTTTCCTCCTTGAAACTACCTGACCATTTGTTTGTTTTAGGAAGCCACTGAAACAGGCCATTATAGCACACTTCAGGGAAAAATAAAAGGACCTGCCTTTGCTGCAGTACAGTCTGGGGACTGACTGGCTGTGGAGCAGCTCTGCTGGAAAGGAGCTGGGATCTTGTTAGACAGCAAGCTGAGCATGAGCCAGCAGCATGTCCTGGCTCAGAAAAAAAGGGCAACAGCTCCCTGTGTTGTATTAACAGGAGCACAGCTAGCACACCCAGGGAAGTGAGTATCTCCCTCTATTCAGCGTTCACTGGACTGCATCTAGAATACTACATCAGGTTTAGGGACCTCCAGTACAGGAAAAACATTGGCAAACTACAGTGAGTTCGGCAGAAGCCCCACTGAGATAACTGGGGGCTGGAGTATATGACCCATGAGAAGATGCAGAAACTGCTCTTGTCCAGCGTAGAGAAGAGGTGGCTTCAGGGGAAGCTAATAGCATTCCAATACCTACATTCAGGTTATCAGGCAGATGGAACCAGGCTTTTAATGGTGGTACATGGCAAGAGGATAAAAGACAATGGGCAGATGAAACAGAAAAGGTTCAGACTGAACATGAGGGAAAACATTTCACCGTGAGGACAGCCAGGCACAGGAAAAGGTTGCCCAGAGAGTTGTACAGTCTCAGTCCTAGGGAAATTCAAGACGAAACTGAGTAACCTGATCATTTATCATAACTGACCCTGATTTGATTAGAAGCTAGGGAACCCTGGAAGTCCCTTCCAATTTCAGTTATCCTCTGATCCTACAAAGCCTCTGCAAAAGAAAATATACTGATCTGTTCATAATACATATGTAACCACTTTGCTGGCAGCTAATACCAGTATGCTTAAAAGATCCATTGTGTTGCCAAGTACTTAACTGAGCAGGTATGACCTGTGTGACATATTTATAAAGTTTATAAAGCTTATGAAGTTTATAAGCGTTAGCTTTGTAAACTTCAGCCAGTTTATAAGGGTTACCACATCATTGCAAGCCACCAAGCACAGCACTGGAAACTCTTAAGATCATCAAGGTATGAAGAGTTGTATTATTGAAAGATCCCAAAAGGTGTAATTGTTTCTCCAGTGTTTTTCCTGGTATCCTGAATGATGATTTCCATCAGTATGTACTGATAATGTCTTCAGTTGCATGGCTCTTCTCATGTAGCTTTTTTCCCTGATTGCTTAAATCTTGTCCTCACTTCCTGCAGATGTAGGAGAAATGGAAGAGAACTACTGGCCATTACTGCAGTGCCTCCACTTATCTGAAGGCTTTTGAATTGGAGCTGTAATAGTCTCAAAGAGATAAATTATGCTGTATCACAGGCTCAGTGATTTGTTTTACTGTCCTTAAGATACAATTGTTCCTCAAGGGCAAGTATTATCTTTGATGAAAGCTTTTTCCTAGGTGTTCGGATTTCCAGCATATAATGATGAAAGAAAATACAGGAGAAGCTGTATCCCCTTACCTTATTTAAATGGGAAATTGAATTTGACCTACCAGAAATGCAAATCATAGAAGAGTTAGGATTAAGGAGTTTCGCTGGGATTGAAACATGCCATTTTTAGACAATGTTTTCAAGTCACTGAGCAGAAGAGGCTTAATCTGGATCCCTAAGATACCACCCAAGTCTGGAGTTGCATTGAAGCTCTTACTGTAGATTTGCTATTCAAAGTTGCAATTGAGGCTATAAACAAATGCCTTCAAAGCTATTTTGCTGCAGGTTTTTCTTATTTATCCAGCTAGTATAACTTTTTGAGGCTAAACAGTTGTGTCAGCTGCATGTACTGGTGTCTTGGTAAACCAGCTCTGCACCTGTCCCTGCATGGCTGCCTTTGTCTAGTAGGGTAGCCCCTACCAACCTAATCTCCAAATGCACAACCTCACCTTATGTACGTTACATTTGAAAATAACACAAAAGATCTTGAAAAAGCATTTAGTTGCTTCTTTCCTCTTCATCTTGCCCTACCTGTCTACAGAATATTTAACTGCATTTCACATATATTCTTCTTTAAGAGTTAGCCCTTTGGGCTTACTTCTCTTGCAGAGACAGTCATGGGGCTTGGGGACATTTTTTGTGACACTTGATACAATTCTCTAGATTTCATAAACTAACAACTGTAAGGTTTTCATAGCAGCAGTTTTTAACTGTAGGTTGTTTCTTGAAATTTTTTGCAACTACTATCTTCGAGCATGTTAAAAAAATTGTTTCTTATTTTTTTCTTTATTCCACAAAAATCCCACATAGTTAAAAGTCCCATTAATTACTGGATGGATTATTAAAGTGAGAGCAGCTAGGGCTTTTTATTCCACAAATCTTAATAGGACTGGAATATTTGCAATACCATCCTGGTTATACATAAAGATTGGAGGATGAGAGGCTGGAGAGCTGCCCTGCAGAAAGGGATATGCAGTTTGGGTTGATGGCTAGTTGATAGTAGTCAACAGTGTGCCTTGGCAGCCAAAAGGGCCAGCTGTGTCCTGGGGGGCATCAGGCACAGCATCATCAGCCAGGCAAGGGATGGGATTGTCCCGCTCTGCTCTGCACTGGTGCAGCCCCACCTCGAGCACGGTGTGCAGTTTGGGGTGCCACAAAAAGGACATCAAACTTAGAGCATGTCCAGAGCAGGGTGACCAAGATGGTGAACGGTTTTGAGGGCAAGATTTAGGAGGAGCAGCTGAGGTCACTTGTTCGTTGAGCCTGGAAAAGAGAAGGCTCAGGGGTGTCCTCATCACAGCTGACAACTCCCTCGAGGGTGGCAGTGGATGGGGAGGTGCTGCTCTCCTCTCCCTGGTAAGCAGCAGTAGGACACGAGGCAACAGAATCAAGTTACATCAGGGGAAGTTCAGGCTGGACATTAGGAAAGGGTCCTTCACTGAGAGGGTCGTTGGTCACTGGAACAGGCTCTCCCGGGAAGCCGTCATGGCACCGAGCCCAACAGAATTCAAAGAGTGTCTGGACAATGCTCTTAGTTCTGTGGTTTAGGTTTGGGTAGGTTTTAGGTAGGTTTTAGTCCTGAGAGGAGCAGGGAGTTGGACTTGATCTATATGGGTCCCTTCCAATTGGAGATATTCTAGGATTCTGTGATTGTGTGATTGTGTTCTTGGGTTTGCTCAATTTGCAGAATTATCACCATCTTCAAAATGGTATAAGATTGAAATTAATTAAATACTATTTTATGTATCATATATGCAAAATATTATACATAAAATGTTAATGCAAATGATACAGTAAGTAAACTGAGAGAGTATTTTGTATAAACACTAATATGACTTTCAGAAATTCAGAAGATACGGTTGTTTTGAGTAATTACCTATGATGAGTTACATCTGTGTGTAGTGGTAGAAGGTCTTCACTATCAGCTGAAAATTGATAATGTAATAAACAGGACTGACCCTTACTTATGATGCAAAACCTACATTTAGCTTATTGTAGACTGCTGAACAGTGATATTCCACAAGCCTCAATTTTATTAATTGTACTGGTGTTTCTAAAATTATTTTTTAGGAACAGTTAGACAGTGAGAGCATGAAATTGAAGCAACTTGAGGACAAAAGCAATCAAAAGGAAAGGAAGCTTTTATCTATTATTTCCAATCAAGATGATAAAATAAGAAATCTGAAAAGCAAATTGCAAGAATTAAATGAAGCACAAAAGGGTATACAGATGCCAACGTATAAAAGGGAGGTAAGATAAGAAACCAAGTAGAGAAAAAATGAAAAAGACAAACATTAGTAAATTATTACTTCTTTCAAACATGAAACGTTTGGGATTTGTACTAATAGTTCTAATAAACTTACTTTAAATTTCAGTGTTCTATAATTACTGGGAAATTGTCAAATTATATAAAGTACATAGGGAACACCATTAAATACATATTGGTTAGTTTGTATGTTAATTATTTTATGATATGGCTTGAAAATGTTCATATTTGTGAAAACTCCAGATTAGCATTTCTGGTTCATAATTTTCAGATGGAAGTTTTCACCAAGACTTGAGTTGATTTTTTCATCTTTATGCTACTCTATTTTTGTTACAGAATAGCATCCGGGGTGTTATTCTGTCCTTGTGGGATACCTAGAGTGCAGTCATTGATGTGAATCTAACCATGTATACACATACTAGCTACCTAATTTAAAGTGAACACTGGTAAGGGTAGGAGCACAGCACCCTGTAACTTGTTCTTATTAACATTGCTTAACTTACTGTGGCAAGCACTTGTATCCCATGTTTTTGGGTGAAAGGCAGCTCCAAGGCATCTACAGGAGCTGCAGCTGCACTTCAGCCTTACACGGAAGACGCACCTGTAGGCTATGGACCTGTGGTTATAGGTAGTGTATCAGCTTATAGAGATTTCTAAGCTTATACATCTTTGAAATCAGCTGATTTGGTAGGCGTGCTCAAGTTCGTGTCTGACTTGGAGCACATATGAACTACCCAGGCCATCTGGTTTTGTAGCTCTAGTGGAGCTGCGATTTAATGACTGGTTATTATGAAAACTTCCCTTAATGCCTGGCAGATGTAAAACTGTGTAATACCAGAGTGAACCACACGGTGGTAGTCAAAGTTAATAACTTATTTCAAAAACTGCTAGAACCCCTCTGACATGCTAGCTTCCGATGTGTTCATTGAAATTTTCAGTGAATAAATCGATTTTTAGGAGGTAAAATGTGTAACAAGCTTATACAAAAGACAGAATTGTGCCTTATACATGACTGAAAAAGAATTACAATCGAACAGTATTCTTAGAACCAGTTCCCTTTCAAGGGAGTATGAGCAGAGAAATGCCACACTGAGTTAATAAGTTAAACGAAAAAGAACTAGGAATTTCACACAAACTGCTTTTGTCATTTTGACAATGCTTTGAGAGCTTTCAACAGGACTAGGTGAAGGACCTCATGACATTTTTATTCATATCAAGGTGAAGCGCAAAATTAATGTGCTAATGTGCTCAATATTTTCATATTTTACTTCAAGGTGAAAAGTAAGAAAGTTGTTCCAGATAAGCCTGAATTATCTCTAGGGATCTCTGGTATTTCACCTAGGCCTGAAAGGTAAATACTTCTACAGCATTTTTCAAATTTGCTTTTGTCTTTTCTACAATTAAGTAAGGCCAGCTATTTCCCTCTTTTCTACACAGCACCTTAAAAACTGGATGGGCAGGGAGTTGGGAGGGGGGAGCATCAAAGGTCAAAGAGTTAATGCAGGAAAATAACAGAGCCAGCAACTATGTGGAATAATAGCTGGGGCTTTACAAGTACGTAGGGATAAGCTGGGAGGGAGAAAGATAGCCACTTGGTTCAGCAGGAGGTTAAACTCTGGGAAACAGCAGTGGACATTAATGCTGGGGTTTGGATAAGCATTAACTGCCTTGCATTAACTCTTCTGGACAGGAATGTACAGCCATTATGGATTAACTGATGGCCGCACAGCACAGGAGCCTGCTGTGCTGCCAGGAAGAGGTCTGATAGGCAGCATGAACAAATAATTCTTGGCATGATCCATCCTAAATGAGAGAGTTTGAAACCAAAGTTATCTGTAAACTGAAGCCAGCAAGTCCCTGCTATGACCAAGGGGTCAAAAGCAGTAGATTTCCTCTTCTGCCAGTGATTTCGGAAAAATATTTACCAAAATCTTAGGTTTGCATTTTTCATAGGATAGGCAGTAATGCCACTTTTAACAGCTTTGCTGAGGTCAAATAGAAGATTCTCTAAGGTGAGGTTAGGGGAGTATCAAGGGAAAGTATCATAAATTCTTGCTGTCTTCTTATTCTCTTGCCTAGGCATCTGCTTTTGACCACTCCCATCCATAGGTTAGGTGAACTACATGGATCTTTAGTCTGGCTCGCTACTCTTTTGTGATAAGAAAATGAGGAAATAAGACTGTAATGTGAGAAAGACTTGTTTGTCCTTTTGATTTATGTCTAAAAAATGAAAAACCTTTACCTGTCTTCTGTCTCCCTGCTCTCAAATAGCTCCCTTACTTTACTGTTTTCTTGGAAAGAGGTATGTGACTGGTAAGATTACTGGTAATCTTAGACTAGTAAGATTATAGTATCACAAATGTCTAGCAAATTAAGACTGCTTCATCTAATCATAGCTATATTTTAAAGTTCTGATTAGAAACTTCAAATTTTTTTCTTATTTATCAAAACATCTGAAAAATCATCAGAATGTGTTAACAGTAGCAATTTTAACTCCTTCTGTAGACCTTTTTTTCAAATGAGATACAAATAGACATTTGTGTCTTCAAAAAGAGAAACACATCAGAACTAAGAACACAGTCTGATTGGTATATGAATAACCAGTAAAAAAGGAAAACAATTCACTGGATTAAAGAAAAATCCCTTTTGAGATCTTTTGATGTAAATATCCAAAAGAAAACACAAATCCAACTTCACTTTTTCATCTTTGAAGTTCATTTAATAAAATCCATTATATTGTGCTTAAAAATATAAATTACTCAGCAAGTTTATAAAAATTTTACAATGGAATTTTATGGATGCATCAGTAAGTAAATAACAGTGCCTTTGGGCAAATAAACTCACACCAGCATGCACTATTTTTACCACTCTCAGTGCAGATAACTAAATACCAGATTCCCATGTGATACTCTGGGAAACATATAATACAATAAATCCCTCAAAATAAAAAGAAAAATCATATGATATTGTATGAAACAAGAGGGAATGAGTTCACAAACTCCTCCCCAAAATGCCAGGTAGACAGAGAAGGAAAGAGCCGTAACAAATGCTTGTGTGTTCCTTCTTCTGCAGACTGAAGTGCACTGGCAACAACAGAAAACAATTGATGTTCATAGTGGCAGCATCTTATTTTCTCTAGAATGAGGTGGAAACAGTACCCTTGGGAAAGATAAAGTCTTCAAAAAATACCTGAAAGAATTGAAAGGCTGGATTTTTGGGGGTGGTCCTTGCAGGGTCAGTTCCTATGCTCAAATATGTATGTGTATGATATGACTAAACAACTCTCTGACAACATTTCCTTTTCCTTTTTCTGCTTGCTTTTACTGAGGAGAACAAAAATATGTATACATATGTTGAGGAACAAGATATCCAAGAAAAGTAGCTTATACTATTGTTTTTCTCTGGTTTGTGGGTGTGACTAGATTAAAGGTCACAACAAGCTGAATTGTTTGACTCTAATTTACAATTTTGATCTTCCAGA
>WEIT01030545.1:24567-68222 GCA_013389985.1 Dryoscopus gambensis | reverse complement strand
TTTTTGCCTTTTTTTTTTTTTTTTTTTAAATTTTAAAGCTGCTCTGTTACTATGAAACCCTAATGGGCTTCCTATCACTCAAACAGCTAGACTATGTGATGTTATCTGTTGTGACAATATTATTAATTCACTGGAACAATAAACCATGACTATCTGTAGTGCATGCTGCATGGTGAAATTTATATTATGTTAGTTAATAATGTGGGATTTTTATCTGTTATCCTTTGTTGTTTTTTCAAACAGCTTTTCATGAAAACTTCAAGTGTCTCCTACCCAGTAACAAGTCAAAAGTCCTTGTTTTCTTATCATGTGTGGTGTAAGGAATGGTCTGCTCTTCTTCCTTCTCTTTTTTTTTTTAATGACTAGAGTTGCTACTTGAAAACGTTATTCAACTTCTTTTGAGAAAGCACACAACAATGCAAAATTCCTTAAAAATGAAGAAGTCCATGCTAGTGAAACAGACCAAGATATCATTTACCTGTTGACACTAACATGATCCATTCTGCTAAATAGAAATTTGGATTATATATATCTTTCTGCCTATATTTAGAAAGACATTGCCCCAACCACAACCTTTGCTTCAGTTTCCTGAAGGATAGATTTTCTTACACAAACTGTCTAGCCTGGTCTGTAACAAGGGAAGAGGTTCCTTTGTACTGATGCTATGAAAATGAATTTGAAAGTGGGCATACAATTGCTATAAATTGTCATCCATTAATTTGAGATTGAGCTCCCAGATTTCCATCTGAGATTTCCAGGGGAAAAAATAGGTCCCAGGAGATCTCCCAGGATTTTTCTGGTTTACAACACGAACAACCTACCATGGCTTGTGCTATGGAAACCATATGTTCATTCCCTTGAAGAACAGTGCGTGTCAAACACATCAGACCTGCTGTGCAGATGATGCATTTGATAAGATGATTTGAATGCAGGGTTTAGCATAATGCAAACGTAAATATTTGTTATCTGGAAAGCATAGCAAAGTCATCCACTTTCACTCAAAGGATGTAAAATGAAGTCTCTAATGTCAGACAGGAAAGAAGGTATTTTTTACCACACAATATCAGCCTGATTTATCTCTATGTGAAGACACTTGCGAAAATCACACTGATGTCAATTACAGACGACTACTCATGTATCGCCTTCCACAAAAGGAACATGAGCACACTTTCACTAATTAAGCCAGTTGTAGTAGCGGAACAAGATGTGTATGTTCTTTCCAATGTAATAATATCAATATCCAATATCCATAGGTAAGTTCATCTGAGTATAGGGGTCATTCTTCTTACCAAAAGTTTGTTATTCTTTCTGTTGGTGGGGGGAGGGGTGGGGGTTTGTTTGTTTGGGTTTTTTCCCTGAAAAATATATTACAATTTTAAACAAAAAGAAAATGTACAGAGTAATTAATTGTTCTTACAATCCCCCCAAAGGATTTCCATAAGGAACCCAAAAGTTTAGAGGAAAATTACCTGAGTAACCTTCACTATTCTGCCAAATGTCTTTACTGTGGCAAACAGTAAATGCCAATATATACTCCAGCAATAATATAATATGATATTGATTATTAGAATTCCATGAGCAGAGGAAAACTCTATGCTGCATCATACTCTTTACAGCAAATTTCAGGAAGATTTATAATGTTTTTTCTACACTCAATCCAAAACAGCTGATTATGACTATACAACAATAAAGACCCAGGCACTAAAAGTATTTTAACAGGAGTTTATACTCCTGTTAAAACAAACCAATAATATTTTCAAGTACCTCATGTATTAATTATGGCATGGCTTCTTGTCTGTACAAGGGTTTGTGAGATAGTACAGCCACAATACAGCCTGTCAGGCTTCTCAGGTTTGGAGGGGGAGGGAAGCAGGGGAATGCTTAGTAAAACTTGCCATCTCCCTGAATTTGGCTAGCGTTTTACATCTCTGCCACACATATCATCCTTTCGAGGAACTCTCTAGACATACAGTGCCAAGATGAGGAAGGGGAGGAAGGGAGTACCTTTTCTGCACTGTACAGCTGCTACAGATTCTGCTGTTGGTAGGGAACAGCCTCTGTCACTCACCAGTCTCCTGCATTGTGTGATCTTGGATGGGCAGGGATTATTGTATGAAATCAGGTAAAGTGCAGAGGAAACCAGTATCTCTCAACTCTGTTATAACTAAGATGACTTATTTCTCCGGGGAAAAAAGATGCATATATGCATACATAAATTTAGCTGAAGCTGGAATAAAAATGCATGGGAAGAGAGAAAATATACTCCTGTTTTATTATCTTCTGCTACTGGAAAGCCATTCCTTTGACTCTTTAGCACTTAGGTAGAAGTGGACATGCGCTTTATCTTCTGAAGCATCTTTTTGCTACAGAGAGGTTTCTTGAAGTTGTTCTGGTGTTCACGTTCAATTGAAGATTTGATCATCCCTTGTGTTAGATCAGATGTATTTAGATCCTTGATCTTCAGGCAAATCATGAGGAAGTGCAGGACCAATGTCTCTTCATCAGCTTGCTTGTGTCTGTTAAGGTGTGATTACTTGTTGCTGCATATCCACAAAGGCATGGCATGTCATTTTACTTCTGTGTTTTCACTTGCTCAGCATATCCTCTCCTGATACCTAAATTTAGCGTCAGTAACAATTCATTCCTCAACTTGTATCGCTGACAGGTCGATGGTTCTGCAGTGATATTCTCTCTGATTGCAGAACACTGCACAAGACAGAGGAGTCATTAATGTATTAAACTTAACAAGATGACAATTAATGGAGAACATTAATGGCTTTTTGGATGTGTTTCAAGTTTACATTTAAAATATGAGCATAAATTTTTTTGCAATCCAAACTGTTCTCTGTATAAGTTTCCTAATTGGGACTGAGAGCTACTAATGATAATGACCTGATATCAAGTCACTGACGCCAGGTTGGATTTTGTAAAGGGATGAGCGCTCTGCACCAAATTCTGCAAGTGCTTCTTGTGCACAGGCCTAGCTTTAAGCCACATGAATAATTCCACTTAGACAAAGATCTTTCTTGTGCTCCCAGGTTGAACATGTACTTTGGTCCTTTTGCAGGAGCATGAAGCTCCTTTAGTAGTTTTTTACCCACCACAATTTAATCATCTTATTCAATGTCTTGTTGCTTGGATCCAAGTCAGTTAGACCAAAGACCCTTCTAAAGCTTCTTTCTCTTTCTGTCTGTTTAACTAAAGCTCCATTTTTTCAAACTGCTGCTGTGCCAAAAAATGTGTTTTGGATTAACTCGACATTATTTAAAATCTACTTCCTTTCAGCAAGTTAGGAGACATCCAAAGAAGCCATGCTTGTTTGGGTTTTTTCATTTTGCATCAGGTTTAAATTAGACACATATAGCCAAACAACCTTCTTGAGTTTCCCTGTTATCACACATCACCTGAGCCATGTCTATTCTGAAGTGAGATTCCACAGGGAGAAAGGAATCACAGGCCCACTGTGTCTGTGTGTTTTCTCTTAAATATGGGACATATGTTAGATAATAAATTTAAACCTAAATTTATTTTGTTGTAATTTAGGTGTAGTCAGATTATTTTGAGTTTGCCATGATTATTAATCCACATCTGCCCATTATAGTGATCAAACTGAAAAAGCTCGAATGTTGCCAAACCATGGCAGCTAGTTCACATGTCTCATAAAATATTTCTAGGACCCTTTTCTGCCACATTCATGCAAGTTTCTCATGTATACAGGTCTTATCTTGCATCATGTGGTCATGTAAGCATCAGTAATGACATCACAAACAGGGGAGCAGGTGGACAAACTTAGCACAAACCCAGCTGTGGGGAGCCCGACCCAGTGAAATCTAGTTTATCTGAAGTCTAGTTTATGAATGCTCTGGCAAGACTGCTAACGCAGTTCTGCACATACAAATCATACATCTGTGGCCTCCTGCCTCCTATGGCGAAAAGGAACATAGACCACAGAAAATCAGTTTAGGAAAGTTCTTTGCAACAAAAATGCATTCTTGCTTAAGAGTGTCTAGCATCCTCTGCCCAACCCAAAACCACACAGGCCAAGTGACAAGTACATCTCCTTCTCTAAAGCCATAATGAAGAGCTATATTAAAAAGGCAATTAAAAAAGTTTGTAATAAATTAACTGCTTGGTTTTCTCAGGGAACATAAAATTTTTCCTCAGTTTCAGCCCATTCCACCCTCTGCACTAAAACTGTCCCATGGGCTGGCAGTTGCGTGGTCCTGTGGGGAAGCCATGCTGTGCTTGTGGGAGGTCTGTGGAGGATGGTGCCCACCCATGGTATGAAATATGCATCGTCTGTCCTCTCCACCCATCCACAGTGCTGCAACAAGGAGCCCAGAAATCTTACTTAATACCTCCCTGTTTGTGCACAATTTCTGTTTCTACAGAAACAGAATGTTAACATTATCCTTGCAAAGATAAGAAAGCATCAGGCTGAAGCACGACATTCCCTTCCATGCAGTCATTTTATTGTGGCTCCATGTTAACCAGTCGCAGGATCCTAAAGAGCAGCAGATACGAAGTTCATATTCTCATGCTACTGGTTAATTGTTTACTACATGTCCAATCCAGTAGGCTGAGCCTCTGGATAGGGAATTTCTTGGTATAAAGATGAGTGCATGCACACTCCTGTGGACTTGTGCAAAGACATAAGGTGTGCATGTGTGTGTTAAACAGCTCCCTGTGATGTTTAACGGTGCGTTTGCTGGAATAAGTGGTGCTTACACAGTTCCAAAGCAGATATAAGTTACCCATACGCTGTGCTTTTTTATCTTTAAACCAGTTTTACTGTAAAAATATGTGAGTATGAGGTGGTGATTTTTAGCTTATCTATTTATCTCTACTGGGACACGGATTTTTGCCTTGCTGTACTTGTTTGTGAGCCTCCTGGTAGAAGATTCATTACCATTCACTGAGATAATAAACAGTTTCTATTCTCCAGTCTTGTTATCAATTTCTATTATATTTTTTGAATCAATTATTTTTTATTCATTGATAATCAGCTGTGTAAAAACAATTTTGCATAACCAGCGCAATAAAATGAGATACTCACTAGAAAAAATTTTACAGGAAATATCTGTCCCCTGCCCTTTGATGGATTTTCTTCCTATCTCAAGGAAACATTATGAAACCAAGTCCTTTATCCTAGCTGCCCGGCAGCTAGATACAGATGCACCCATCTGTCTATCTCTCTAGCTAGCCAGCTAGCTTTTTATCTTCTGTTTGCTTACTGAAATATTTTTCCTTGGATAGTTTATTTTCTCAGCAGTAATTTGCAACATCTGAAACGAAGTGAATATAGGGTTAAACATGCTGTTATCCAACCTTTCCCAAAAGAAAAGGACACACTGGGAAGTTTTCTTTAAGTGTTCAGATCTTCAATACTTCATATTCTCTGAAAAAAAAAAAAAAGTAAGTGAAAAATGATCAAGTCATGGATTTTCAGTGCTCTAATGACTTATACTAATGTATTCCTTCATCTAAATACAGATTTCTATTTAAAATTCAGTATGCAGGGGTATTATGAATTCTAGCTTAATAGATTCCAAATAATTGCCCTTTAGAAATGATGAATAGCAGTTTAAAGCCACTGATAAGAATATACTATTTCTCCTCTAACAATGGACGTTCCACATTAACTGTATCATATATGCTTCAAATTAGTTTATTAATTTTTTTTTATTGATATGCAAACTACAAGCTGATGGCAGATGGCAAATAACCCCTCACTCTAACACCAAAATCCTCCAAAAAAAGCCTTGTCTCTGCTACACTTCTTGTAGGGGGACAAAAAGGAGAGATAAGAAGATAGCTTTTATATTGAAGGCAGGCCACTGAAATGCAGATGATGCCACTCTCTCTTGTACTCTGTTTTCAGATTTGCTGGCATAAGAAGAATAAGATATAAGGTTGAATTAATGACCAGATTTTGCAGAACTGCAATTCAAGATGCTTTCTCTGTGCTGTTCCTGCTATCTCTGACTGGCCTTTAAAACAACTATTCTAGACTTGCTCTTTCAGTTAAAAGACAAGCATCCAGTAATACTGAAATTATAAATACATTATTCATATATTAAACATAGGAATGACCTGACAAAAAAATTTCACTTAACAGAGCTGATGGTATTTTCATAACATATGAAACCCTTTGAAAACACCAAACAAAATAGATAAGTGCATCTGCAGTTGAATTTGCAGTTGGCATACAACAAGACACTGGAAGCTTCTGAGGTTGTATGTGTTTTGTGTGCTAAAAATACCTGCTGTACTTATATGCAGCACTTGAAAAAATATATAAAAAATGTGAATCTATTAGAAAACTAACATCTTTTTGCTTATAATCTTGGTGAAAGGTATGTGTTGTAAACTATTATCTGAAATATTTAAGGAAATGTACAAAGACAGTGGACACTAACAGTGTTTTTATCAACTAAGGGGGTAATGCTGATGGTAAAATATAATGTCATATATAACTAAATGGTTTTTCACTGCATAATGGTTGGGTTATATCAAGCTTTTAGATTACAAGCAGAAATAAAACATGGATGAGAAATGAATATATATGTTTATATTGCATTAAGAAACCAGTATTTCCTATTATGTGCACACTGTGCAATGCAATATCCTCGTACTAGTGCTCACTTGCTCTCTCTGCCCATATGTGACTGCATGTAATTGCAGTTCTGTACACAGAATTCACCTCAGCTAAATTTTTTGCTGTTAGAAAAATATTTTCCAGTGCACTTATCTGCTAAAGCTAACAGCAAAAAGAAAATGTCTTCATTCTTTCCTAGGGGTTAGAAAGTTACTGTATTGTAAAGATTTGTTCTACTTTTTTCATTGTCATGTTTCCTACCTACAAGCAACGTAAATTTCCAATTAATTTCTCTTGGCAACGTTAGCAGTGCCACAAGAGGTCCTAAAAGTGGGTTAAAGTAGTTTTATGTCTTAACTGGAGTTGCATCTATAATGCTTGGCTCTGGTCCCTTTAGCCCTTTATTTTTTTTCTATAGGATCAGGGCAGTTACCCCCATCTCAAGGCCTTTTCTTCCTCCCTCTGGGATAGGCTGCCTTCTCCACACACCACTGGTACCCAGAAAAGAATGGTTCTTCTGTTTGTCTGGCCAACTGCATATTGCATCCATTGCTCCATTCAGCCTGTCTTTTCAGGTCTGGTAGCTGCTGTACAACTTAGCTTTTGTGCTCCACTGCCAGGCCCTTTCTGAAGCCAGACGCTTTTTGAAAAGAGGGTATATTTGCATAAACAATACCAAGTGAGGAGGTCTGCTGGAAAGAAAATCAAAATTCAGCTGAGCGAATCTTCCTGAACAACTCATTTCTTACAACCAACACCTCCTATCGTTACCATCTGTGTACTAAATTATGGCCGAAAACGTGTGCCACTCTTCCTTTTCACTTGCTCTTATGTACAGATTCCTTGTATCAGCTGAAGTATATTTTGTTTTCAAATTTAGGCTGAACAGAGATCCTTTAACAGAATTTGGTGTATGCAATGAGGAAAATATGGTTCTGTTAAATAAGGAACAGAAGGCCAGCCATGCATCAGCTAGCTTGAAACCCAGATTGGATTTGTACTGAAGGCTCATCAAAATGCATATCTGAAACAAGATCTACCCATCAGCTTGCTGAGATTTCAGGTCAGTGATGGCAGGGCAGCTTTATCAGAACAGTGCAGGGAGAAGAAGGCTTACTGCTGTGGCTGATAGCTGAAGGAATCATTCTGGAAAATATTTGTGCTTACATTAAATCTCGAGTGGCTTAAGATATTGGATATACTGAGCGCACGTGTGTATGTATCCACATAAACACAGAAATAAAGAGTTCATGCATATGTACACGAGTGAATTCATGTACATTTCTATGCACAAGCAAACATACACACATGGCCTGTGCTGCATCCTCTGTGTGCATTTACAATATTTTACACATGGGGATAAATATAATTAGGCTAAGCCTGCAAAAAGGCAGACAGACAAACCAAAAGTAGCCACGTGGAAAAAAGGAGGAATAGTCTTTCAAAAGCCACTGCTCAAATCTCCCACTTATTAGCATTTTTTTATTCAAATACCTAGCTAGGTAATGCATCTATGACTATTTCATTAAATTGCAATCCTAATTGTGTTTTCTTGCTTAGATTCTTTGGATATGATTAATAACAATATTTAAAATGTGTCTCCCCTACTGCATTAGGTCTGTATATACAGCATCTTCTGTTTTGCACTGCCTATTAAACCACACTCATCTGTCAGAAAAATGGTGCCTATGGATGCGTTCAGCATACAAATCTACCACAGATGAGGGGTTCTCCTTCTACACTGCTGCCTTGATCACTGCACACTTTCTAAGCCCTAGTGTCAAGCAGACTGGGAGAAGCCAGATTGCCTTCCTGAAATGTTGGCTCTATCCACAGGCTGAAACAAGGTGCACACTGGATTTTGTGGGCATCTTTTATTGGTCTAGTTTCTTCTGGTTCGAACAGAAGGTTCATGTCTTCTCACCTACAGACAGGGACCCTATCAAATGGGTTCCCAGGTGTCTGAAGCAGCCCCTCGCAATGAATCAAACTGTATTTCTGTCCTGGGACCCCAGTTATACTTGCATATCACCCTGAGGAGGTATCCAAGCAGACAGGTAGCCCAAAACTGGAAGGAGATACATTCACTCCTTCATATAATTTCCAAGTCCCCTATAAGATGTGGAGCTTTGTTATACTTACCTGGAATGTAAAGTGGCCTATGTCATACAACACTGGAAAATGAAGGTAAATGAAGATCTTTTAGGGAAATTGGTTTAGTACTAGTAACTCTTTTTACCAGATTTCATTTTGGGGGAATCATCCCTACAAGGTATTTGCCATTTGTTTCATGAGAAAAGTTGCTACACAAATAGCATATATAAAACACATCCATTAGGATTTAATAGGTGTAATAGAAATAAGAAAGCCTACTACATAAAACTTGTAAATATGGTTTCATTATTCTACTTTAGTATCCATCATAAATCTTTCATTATTTTGATATTAAAGGCATGGTCAGCACTCCCCACTCAAACCATCTCCATATTAGTTTACAACATAAGTGACTTTATCAAGCAAAAGAGAAAACAATAATAAAAATAACCAGAATTCGGTGCTTGACTAGTAAAATCCAAAATATCTCCTACATAAAATTGGCACCATGGCACAAAATTCTAAGCTCAAACAGCAGTGAGCATGTTTTTCATCTGGCAGCTCCTGATTTTGAAGTAAAGGAGTAAGTCTTTCCTAAGCTTATTCTTCCCCACATGTTCCTGTTTCACCTCACAAGACCAAGCAAGGTCCTCTGTCTCTGCAAAAGCCAGGCATGATCCCACTGAGACCTCATCCAACTCACTCTGCCCTGGCTGGTACTCTCACCTGTCCTCTCCTAGCAAGGTGGGAAACAGGGGGGTGAAACCAGTGTAACCTCATGGTGGTGTCAATATGGAAACATCTGTATTGGTGTATTGGGCCTCAAATAAGCAAGGCATGTTGAAGGCAGTCTGCCTTAATCTCACTGAAGGCAACTGTTCATGTTACACCTGGGATATAAATAGGGAAACACAGGAGAAACACATTTCAATATTAGCCAGTGTCAAATCACTGGTTCAAAATATGTATGTATACATATATATATAACGTATAAATGGTTGGTTTAGGACCATTTATACATGTGACTGGGCTGCTTCTTGAAAATGACCCATGAGAAATAATGGTTTTTCAAACAAAACTTAGGAATATGTCAGTCAGAAAGCAGAACTTGTGCTTGAGTGATTGGCAATTATGTGTCCTGCAGTTAACAGGCTCCGCATGTGTCAGCATACACATTAATCTAGGTGTTAATTTCTCTGCTTTTCTGAGGATTTTCTCTATATTTCCTTCCCAACCCTGACCAGGAAAAAGAAAATTAAAAAAAAAAAGAAATAAGTTCACAGAACAAATAATCATGTTTATGTGAGAGGGATATTGCCTGATTAACATTAGCTGTAGGCTCATTATACTGCAAAAAAATTAGAAAGAGGGGAGGGTTGGAAGTAGGAGAGAAGGAAGAGTGAACTCTGTTGTTTGCAGAATGCATTTTTCATGGAGTCTGCAAAACACTTTGGAGGGGGGTTTGCATGACTGGATTTTGTAATCCCCATAACTTGGAAATCAATAAGATAAATGGAGGAGAAATGAACAGCTAGTGGCTTCAGTCTTGATGATTCCAGGATAAATCCTTTTAATAAACATGAAACTGCAGCAGAGCAGAAACTCTAAGTCCTACTTTTGATTTAAAGATGTTTATCTCTCTATCTTCTACATTTCTCAGGTTTTATTCTCCTCATATCTTTTCAACTTTATCTCTCTGGTAACCCATACAGTTAATTGTTTTTGCATTTATTTCTCAAAGATGACCTATGCATGTATGTACATAACACATTAATATATGCAAACAGCAGGGACACACATATAATTTGGCTTTGTAGTAAATCCCAAGAAGACTTAATGGAAAATCACTATCATCCTATAGACATTTTGCTCATGCTTGACACATGCTGTTGTCTGTATGGCAGAATCACATCTGTGGAAGGCATAAAAAAAAAAAGGAAATGTGAGTTAGGGAAAACTTACTTAGAGATAGATTTTGCTGGTAACAGTGGAGGCACAGGGGCTGGTTTAAAAAAAATGAAACAAACTGCACTGGTTCCTCAGTATTAGGACTCCTTCACTAGTTAATCCATGAGAATTGGGAATTGTCAAGGCTTGTTTTATATACTAAATGTTTGATTAATTTGTACATTTCTACAATATCACAAAAAGAATTTGGAAGTTCAAGATTTAATATGCAGGCTCCCCTTTATACACATAGAACTGGAAAATACATTTAGATCTCTCATTTATTTTCCAATTAACTGTTCTTTATCCATGCATTAATATTACAGATGTCTCAAGAATAATTAAAACAGATAAGCAATTTATAAAAATCTTCACATTTCATGCTAATTACCATAATGTAATGTTACATTTTTATTAGCAGCTTTTGTTCCCTCCCCCCACCCTTTACTTCCAGCAACCCCGGGGCCTTAGTCAGTCAGCATGTTATAAATCTTTGTTAAAATACAACACAAAGCTAAGAAGCCTGCAACAAAGCCAATTGGACAGTGATGGAGCTCTCCTTTCTTTACCTTCATTTCCCAACAGCCAGCCTGTCATCAAATAGGAAAACAATGATGGTTTTTCACAGCTTCTCAGTGTGAAGGCTAAGGGGCTCCTAGGACAGAGGGTTATCAGGATGGGCATTAAAGGATCACAGTCAGTCCATGAGAAAGACAGAAGAGAGAAAATTGATCCTAAGATCCTGACACAGACATAAGTCATGGATCCAGGAAATGACTGTACAGTCAACATAGCTAGCACCACCATATCACACAATTATATTTATGAGCAATTAAGTCCCATCTCAAAATGAATTGGCTTGTTTGTTCCCACTGATGCCTTAGGTTTTAACTTTTATATTTTTCAAGCCCTGTACTGCTTAGTGTGTAACTC
This sequence comes from Dryoscopus gambensis, assembly GCA_013389985.1. NCBI lineage: Eukaryota > Metazoa > Chordata > Aves > Passeriformes > Malaconotidae > Dryoscopus > Dryoscopus gambensis. Next base: position 56,650 of record WEIT01030545.1, on the reverse strand, counting down.
TGAAACTTCATACAGCCTGTCAGCTACTGTTCTCTCATGCTAGTTAGACATTACAAACCCTCTCTGGGCCTGATCTCAAGGACACCTTGTTGTGCCAGGCCCCAAAATATGTAAACTAAAGCCTCTGACAGGAGGAGCAAACTTGGGGTAATTACATCACTACCTGAAATAATAATTGGAGAATTAACCCTGATATGCAAATGGACCAAACTTATAAAAGTGTGAAGAACCCATGACCCAGCGTCCATCTTGGGTGGAGCCCCTTGGAGGCTTTTGACTGCCCATGGCATACCTTTGAAGGCCTTTCTAATAAATACCTGCTTTAATTCTCTTACTTGTGTCTGGCCTTTGTTTTCATGTAGCTACTTCAAGGCATCCACCACCATTCCTATGCCAGATTACTATGTGAATTCAAAAATAAGAATCCTCAGGGGAATAACTACTGATGCTTAATGTTCAAGTCATCAAGTGAGAGAACAGAAGTAATGCCATGTGATATTACACAAGCTCTTCCACACTTCTGTTCCAGACCTCAGTGGGACCAAACACCAGGTCAAGCTAAACACTGTGGTTATCATGAGCAGTTTGCAATAAGAAGCAAAAGCAGTTTACATTGGTAAAGATGTTTCCTTTGCTGAAAGATGAAGATGAAGTACCTGCTCAAGTGTTTATAGGAATCGGATAAACTTGTCCAGTGAATTATTTAGAACAAGCTACATGACCAGCTTGCCTGGGTGGTAGCACCAGTGCCAGCACACTGGCATGTGCACACACAGGCACACACATGTGTGCACACCCTTCTACTTGAGTGCTGCAAGGCAAAGCCAAGCATTCAAGCGTGCCCTTAGTTGCATGTCTCAACAGCCACTTCCAACTCAGCCTTTGAGCAGTAATTTGTGTCATAATGAAGGTAACGTACCTCCATATGTTTCAAAAATACACTCATCTATGCTTTTAGAAATAATAATAATGTAGTTTAGGTTTCATTTTGGTTTTATTCCTGAAATAGATTTTGATACAAGGTGGTGGAAATGAGATAAAAAAACTTGCTCTGGTGCCAAGTTCTGAAACCTTTATTTAAGGAGAAGAGAACAGATGTGTATCTCCTCAGCTGCTACCCAGTCTATTGATTCAAAACTACAAGAACCTTTTTGTATTACTTAATTTATTTTTATTTATTGCAACATTGATAGAATTCAAACTACATTAGATAATGTACTAGATAAGGTATCTTTTTAAAACCTCTTACTGAGATCCTATTGGGACTGGCATGTAATTGAAAACACTTAATGGAAAATTTCAGGGCATATTGCCAGAGAATGAACAAGAGAATTACATTTCATTTTAAAATGCCATAGAAAAATCACTTAAAATTATCATAGCTGTGGTTTAGGATAGGAGAGGATGGGTATTAAAATTTACATAGACTTCCTTTCTTTCAGAAATTATTTTCTCTCTTTGTTACATTTGACAACTCACCCACTGTCTTTTCAGAAATGCCTGACATTCCTTTTAATTAAGTAGTGAGGGGCGACAAGCAATACATTTTTTAAAGACTGCTGAATGCATTGGGTGTGCTTTCAGCCTCAGGGCCAAATTCCCTGTTGCTTTGCTCCCTTGGGAAGAAATATCAATGATTACAACTTCTGCCTTGACCTATTCTATGATGGTACAAAACCAAATTGTAAAACTTTGTTGAGGCTTGGTTTGTTCTATCCTTACTTCTGTTAGGCCAGAATAATATTTAGGTCTTGGAGGGCTCAAACCTGGTAAATTCTGAGATTTCTGATGAAGACACAGAAAAAAAACTCAGACAAGTATTTTCAAACTGGAATTTTTGTCATTAATTTCCTGGTTGCTTGCTTGCACAGTCCAGGCAAAGGAGACACCCTTCTTCATCTGTTACAAGTCAAGGGAGTAACAGAGTTTGGGCTTTCCTTCAATCATTCAACTACCCAGAAAGCTACAAAGAGCAGCCAACCTGCTTGTTTCCATAATTCTACAGACTACTGAAGTAGGTCCCTTGCAGGCAGCTGACATCTGTACACATTTATACTGCAAATTTACCATTGAAACTCTTCCTCAGGCATTTTTGCACCAAAAAAACCCCCGTTTTGTGGGAGTTAAAAATATTTCTACCAAGAATGTAGTAGTCAGGAGAAGCACTAAAAGGCATCTTCAGCTGACACAAAAAATCTCCAAATTAAATGAATAAAAGAAAGGAAAATAATTTCAGATGTAAATTTCCAAAACAAGACTGTCTCTACACACAGAGGCAAGTATACATTACTTGGCTGATTCAGGTTTGCTCAGCCTCAAACTAGGAGCTTGTCTTCACATATGTAAAGAATGACACTGGAAATACATAAATGTTTTGCTGTACCACCGAAACTTTAAGATCCTTGAGCATTGAAATCCTGTAGAGGGTTTGTAGGCTAGGCAAATTTTAGACTAATATTGTTTAATTCCTACTTATTCATGTCACAAAGACATGATCACAGGGTCCTTTTTATGACCTGATACTAAAAATTAAGACTTAATCCAAATAAAAAGTTTTAATTCAAAATCCCTCAAATCACTGGTTTTTGACATGCAGCTCCAGATTAAAATGTGTTTTGAGTCCTATTTGTAGCTAAGTTTTCTCAGAAGAATATCTTAACACTAGTCAGCCAACACCTTAAGGGTATAGCTCATCCCTTGTCTATAAACCTGGACCTGTGTTTGCATGAGCACAGGGATGTGGCCACACGTTATCACCATATGTCAATATATATTTGCCTGCAGGTTTGAAAACAAAGTTATAAAACAGGCCCATCATAAATGTAGAGCAAAACCAATAAAATATAGCAAATATTCTGAGAACTAGTTCATTCTTTCCTCTTGTCACTATTTACAAGGGTCTGTGCTGCTATCAGCTAATATTCCCTACAAGCAGATTGTCCCACTGGATGCTCAGAAATTATAAGGCTCACTGGAACTATTCTCTCTTCTTTTCTGTTCTTTGAATCCATTGAAATGATGACCCTAAATCTTGAATGTGGCAGGGAAGCCACAAGCGCCAAAATGGAGATGGATTTTCAACTTGATTCCTGTTTTGCAAGGTCAGTCCCAATCATTCCCTGATGCTGAGAGACCCCATTTTGCAGAGTTAAGCCAAATGTGGAAAGAGCCTGTGGTGAAATGAAATAACCATCCCAGAGTGAAGATCAGAAATCAACACGCTCAGATTTCAGCCTATGGAATGTGTGAGCTATCAGCATTCATGGTTTTGCCACTGGAGGTGTGGGGGATTTCACAGCTGCTTAAGCAACAGTCACTGGCCAATTTATTCAAAATCAAATCATGGTCTTCCTAGCTAATAAAGGAAACCAGTGTCAGTCACACCACCACTAATAATTAATGCCTCTTTTGGAATACGTCCAAACCTCTCGAATAAAACAATTGTCTAGTTAATATCCTATCTGCCTCTTGCAAATCCCGTGCCCCTGCCTTTGGTTTCTGAGGCAACTTGATCAAGATTGAACAATACATATATGCTCACAGCTGCAACATGTCAAAAGCAAGTTTTGAACCAGGGCACAGTGCAAAGATACCTAAAGCAGCAGTGATAGATATCTTCCTTATGGCTGTGGTTTAAAGCCTAGGTTTACAGCATTTGACCTCATCTGCCTTGGACAGTCACAGGTACCAATTACCTATTTCTGCTTATGATGCCAGGCTGGAGCGGATGTTGCCTGTGAGGACACCCTTCATATATCTTCTGGTATCTGAGGTGATGAACACAGGCAGGGTACAAAAAATAACTAATCAGTGTGTCGAATGTGCCATGTAATTTCACAGACCATCATGGGGGAAGGGGTTTGCAAGGGTGTACGTGCAGTGCTGCTTGCCAATAGACACAGATTGTTTAACAGTCACCTCCAGGCAGTAAACCGGTTGCCAGTTCAAGTGCCAGGTAATTTTATAGGATAATTATTAACCTTACTGAAGTTATTAAAAACTAGCTACTGGGAGACTTGTGAAGTGTGAACTATCGCCATCCGTCTGACCAGGAAGGATATATAATCCCCTCAAACATTTTATGCTGAGCTGAAGATTATCCCTCTATTTAGATACTAGAAAAATCTTCAGAAAGGATCAAATTACATACAATTTTTACAGTTGTGAGAGAGCATTTACAAGATTTCTCTTCCACTTCTCCACTACGCACCCACCCCCTTTCTTACTCACCCTCCCTTCCAACAATATGCTAGGAAAGCACATTTCTGTTTTAGCCATCTCTGATACTGCCATCTTCTTAGTACACCACAAGCAGTGAAGTAGAGATGTGAATCTCATTATATCTTCCAAGAAGATTGTTTCTAAAGATGATAGTAGAGCTAACACCATGTGCTAAGGCAGTCAGCACAGCTTGCTCAAGGCCCCACAGTCTCCCCTCCTCCTTCCCACCTAAAGTAAAATTTGGTTTGCTGTGGATATAGACAGGGGGTTTTTTTTCCTTTTTGTCAGGCCACTGGTGACATGGTCACTTTCCTTTTCTTCCCACCACTTTCACCCAATACTCTCCCTAATGTTGAACTTCCAACATCTGTATGAGAGCCAAATGCCACTATTGAACATTACAAGGCCACAACCTCTGAAGGAAAGTGTGAGCAAGCAAGCTTTTCCGCATCTGCCAGGGCCACCTTGCTTAAGGGAAGCATCGCGTATGCATAGTATTGTAAAGAAACCGAGGCTGACCAGAGGGGAAGAAACTGAGAAAAGCTGTAGCCGAATTTTTGCAAAGTCTCCTAAATTCCCTTGAAAAGGGAAAGGATAGAATATCATTGCAGTGTGCCCTCTTGCATATGGTATTCCTCACCCTTGGTGTCTCAGCTCTACCTTAACACAAAACCATGTGTTTGCACATCTTTTCTCTCTGGGTGTCTGTCACAGTCATCTGTGGGGAACATGCTGAATTTGACTATTTCTGCAGCAATTACAGAAGCATGGTGTCAGTAGCCCCAGAGATGATAAGGTCTTTGTTCCAAGCCCCAGCTGGTGCTGGTCCCACCCATTAAGCTCCTGTCACGTACCTGCATCCTTACATACCAGTGCTAACTGCACAGATGGAGAGATGGTTTCCTTATGTGAGTTACTGCCATTTCCAATCCACGACTGGCGAGTGTCTGCCATTAGGGAAAGCAGTAAATTTCAAAAGTCTGTCCTTTGTTGATTTGTGACCCATCTCACGGCTGCTTCCTCTCCTCCCTTCCACATGTCTCTTTTGAAATAGCACATTTCTATTTGGCATGCTTTGAAGGGGTGTTCCCTTGATTATCTCACCCTTTCTTCTCCTATCCCCAGATCTTTCTAACTGTCTTTTTTACCTCTAAGAGAAAAAAATGTACCGTGCTGTTGTCTTCCTTTTCAGGAACTGTCACACATTAGTGCACACAGGCTTGCCCTCCTCTTGCTCCTGGATTCCTCTCTACCCACATTATTTCATCATGCAAGATCAGGAAATATCTTCCTTAAGAACTACACAAAGGCAAAAATTTGCTCTCTCTATTGCACCAAAAAGGGTAAATCCATGTGACAGTAAGATTGCAGAAGATGTAACCACCCAGATTCTCAACACAGAGCAAACTCCTGTCTTACACAGACACAACTGGCCTATGGGAATCTGGCAAACACTTTCAGCCATTCCCTTAGTGGAAATGTGATTTGAACTTTTCTGAGTGTGACATCAGATAAAATAGGGAGGGGTTTTTTTCCATTGGTATGCTATCTCACTTTGCCAAAGCAAGCTCTATTTCCATATTACTTCTGTGCTAGTAATACACACATTAGTTATTCCACAAACTAAGAGACAGGTGCTCTTGTACCAATGCATTTACTTTTATGGAGCTTCTGGTATCTTTGTTTTATTTCCTAATTTTATCTTAAAGCTACCACTGACTGTCTTATCACCTTTTACAGTCTAGTTTATAAAGGAAAAGAAGCCCCTTGTTACTTATTATCTTCTTTTTTATAATGGTCCTGGTGATGCAGCTTGCAAACTAAAAGAGTGCTGACAGCATCATTTAAGAGAGGCTTTTAAACTAATCTTTTACATTGATGGACTTACTTAATTTGTTGAACTTCTTCAGATTTCTAAAAATCTAATGTGAAAATTAAAATAAATTCATAAATTATTGGTATTTGTTTGGCTAGAAGGGGAAGTAAATTATTTCAGTCTCTGTATATACAGGCTGTTAAGGAATCTATGCATGTAGCTACAGATTGTTTAATCACAGTCCATAGGTCATTGCCCATTCAAAGCAGTATTATTCATTTCGTAAAGCATAAGGCTGAGATATGGGAGTTCTTTTCCTTGCTTCCTTTTCCAGATATTTTTTCATCCAGTGCATGGCTTGAGTAAATAATTCCTTCTTTTTGTTTATTGTACCCATTTTGTCCATCTGGGATTTTTCAGCTCATTCACTCTCTGGAGTGAAGTTGTGTGTGTTCATGCAGTGCTTAATGCACCATGGCTCTGAGTTCAGGTAAGCCTCTGACTAATTTCTATGTAAATATCATCTCAAGGAAGAATTTGAGCCATCAGATTTTGTCCCACAAAGATTTCACGGCTGGCTGGTGTAAGGTATGAGACCGTCTTTAATCTTGGAGGACCCAGCCATGTGTTTGCATTGGTAAGAAACAAACCAAAAGGAAAGGGTAGGGAAGGTCAGTCTAGACAGGAAAAAGGGATGAGAGCAATTGTTTGGTGGGTCTGTGCCTCTGAAATCACTCTGACAACAGGCTGATGCTCTGTTATTAGCCAAGGAGGGTCTTTTAACCTCAAAGGTCCCACATGCAGTAAAAACATCTTTTTTTAGTTACCTAGCAAAGTATTCTGAAACTATATTATATCAAAATAATAATGCCTGACACTCAGTTTTTATATACCCTGACATTGGAAGGGAGGATCTCCAGGGAAATTTATTTTATTTAATTTAAATATTGCATTCCATGATCGATGTTTAGATAAACTTAAAATAAATTACAATAATTATTTCAGTGTGATATGCCAGTTAACAACATTGGCACAATAGCAGCAAGTCCCTCATCAATAAAAAAAGCCAGTCTGGGTCTTTCAGATCATTTTATTCCTTGTAGAAGTCTGTTCAAACACCCACATACTCTCTGATAGCTAGAAGGATTTTTCTAATATGGTAGCCTTTTTGAGGCTACATGCATACACAATTACATTCTATTTGTTATCATGTCAATATTGTCACTAATTTTAAAAATTATTCTTGCATGTAGCAGTCTCATCTCTTAAGACATTTAAGTAAGCAGTCCATGTGCCTTTATTTTGCAGGGTTAAAAAAAGTCATGCTTTTTCACTCAGGTTTTTTCATGATGCAATGATAATTTTTTGCCTTTTTTATATACCCCTTTTATACCCTGTTTATATGCCCTTTTATATGCCCTTTTATATAGCTTTTATGTACCCTTAGTGCTTTTAGCCCACATACTTGTAATTCCTTAAGTCTGATAAATTAGCTGAGACACAATATTCCATTAAACTTGGAGACCAAACATCCTAGAGGCCTCCAGTTGGAGACCAGAAAGCCCTATGCTGTCCTGAGAAAACAAGGTCTTCCCTAGAACACATCCTGTAAACTGAAATAGGCCCATCCAGAGGGGAATTCCTCGAGACGAAGGATTCATTCGAGCCTCTCATTGGGGAATCTTTGATAGATATGATAATTTGCAAGGCCTATAAATTGTATATGCAATCTATTGTTTGTGTATATTTTGGGGTGCATTGGGGTGTGCATTTCAATGTGCATTTCGGTGCGTTCCACCTGGACACAGTAGTGCACCTAAGGATCCTTAAATAATTACCAAGGTAAAAACCCCTTTTCCGCTCAATCATGTCTGGCTTTTAATTTTAAGACCAGGGAAAGGCAATACTCACTGTTAGTGCAGCCCATTGTCTAGAAGCTCTTCTCACACTCATTTCAACCTGGATCTCTCCTACTTAAAAATGAAGTCTTCAGAGAGTCTGAAAGGCATCAGATGCAGTTTTCCTCATGCTAGAAGGCTCTGCCCTGCTCACAGTACAACTGCACAGATACTTGTATTGGAAGCTACTCTGGGCAGCCCGTTGAGAAATGGTGTATTCAAACTGGTGAGGATGAAGCAAACCACGTACCCAGGATCAGTGGAATTTTCTTTATTTAGACAGGATTCTGATTGGAGGACTGTGCTCACCTGGGGACATGGAGACCAAAGTCCCAAGAGCTGTGCTCTGTCAAACTGTTTGAGTTATCAAGACCTTGACTAAGTAGGCAATTTCAGAATATTTAGGATCTAGGTCAATTAATCATTCCACTCTGTGCACATCTTGGCTCATGAAGGTCTTAAAGTTTATGTTTACTAAGTCTTAAATGAGCATCTTAATCTTCTTGCATCCACTGTTCAGGAAGAATTCTTTCAGTGGAATAAAAACTTTCCCATGTGTGTTTATTTCAAGGATTATTAACCCATTTTTGATTCTTTGGTTTCCTTGATTTCATTTCCCGAGACATAAATCTGCTCTGGAATCCCTGCAATAGCTTTTTTCTTCCTCCCTTTCTTTCCTTTTTCTGGTCTTCATTTATTGCTAAAATCCAGGCTCAGGTTCATGAATTTTCAGCCAAAGTGAAATTTAAAAACCTCACAATTTACTTCCTCCTGTTTTGTATATCTAAATATGGTAGTGTCTTTTTCCTATGAAAATCTGTGCCAAGAGACTGTTAATTTAACCTTGTGTCATTATATCTTTCATGGATATCCATGATGTGGAGAGGTCTTTAACATCTGCTTCCATGAGGAGGGTTATCTCAGTGTCTAGACACTATAGTGATAGGCTTTTTAGGGTTGCTGATGGATAGACAGGGCTTTGGAGAGCTTGCATTTAATCCTCTTCAGATGTGGATGGATGTTTTCCGGCAGTCTGGGATGAAGTTTAGGATTGTATTTCAAACAATTTTGTCCTGGAGTGTAAATGGGACAACTTTGGTTAACAGCAAACTCTAACAGGTCTGAGGGATTAAATGTGGGATTAAATAACATGGGAATCAGAGAGACCTCATTTTGATATAAGATATGTTCATATTTCATTTTTAACATAAATAAAAATTCTTTGAGCAGAGTAAAAAAATTATTCATGCACATATAATAGTAGTAGCTTCCTTCAAGGAAAACTGTTATAAAAAACATTTTAAAAAATGAAACCTTTATCACTGAAACTTTTAAATGCATAGATTATTAAAAGAATCATTTTTAAATCTTGCTGCCTGCTCACCATTTGTTTATTTTGGCACAATTCTGTTCTCAGAAAATGAGAATAGGGCAAACATGCATATTTGCCCCCTGTTGCATTCTGGTTCTTGTGTGAGAGAACAGTGCAGCAATGTTTGGGTCTCACACAGCAGAAAGCAGTATCCGTTCTGAATACCTGCCTCCGTGGAAACTTTTAAAACTGCCAGACATTCCTGTGTTGTGAGGTGTATGTCCTCCAGCAGTGCTCCTGGTGTTCCTGCAGACCCCAGCACAAGAACAATCTCCCCTGTGAGGTGGTCAATGCCCCCATGATCAAGGGACTTAAAGCTGTTGAAAGAGCTTTACATGACAGAAGTAACTTGCTATTGAGATGCGGGTTCTGCATCTGTGCACTTCTCTGGCTCCTCTGAGTGAAGCTCTGGACAGCATCCCCCACCTCAAGCTCATCATACACAAGCCTCCCTGGGCCACATTAGGCTTGCCCTGGTTCCTACTCTTGCCCCAGCTACCCAGTCCCCTTGCAGACTGAGTTTGGCTACTTTTGAGTTGTACTGGTTGGAGGTGGAATGCACAACTCCCCTTCAGGAGAACTGTTTAGTCAAGGGGAATTCCTCAGGAACTGATCTCTTATTATTTACCAATAAAAAAGCAGGACCACAAATGAATGCATGAAAATTAGCCACTACCTAACACAGCTGATATTAAAGACAGCAGGAAAGACCTTTTTGCCCTTTCAGATTAAAGACATAGAAAAACAAGTGTAAAATCATGCATTTTATGAACTAATAATGAATATTTAATTGATATGTGTTATGAGATGGAATCAACTGAAAAATCAGAGGAGGTAGACTCATGTCCAGATTAGTCACATATAGTATGGTTGGAGATAGTTTAATGCAAAATAAAGACAGCATTTATGCCCTATAGGAAGATGTTGATAGTATGCCCATGGGAACGTTGTACACTGTATTCTTACAATTCACATTTACGAGAAATAAAATTGGAAATGCAAAAGGTCAATGCATGAGAATGGAAGGACTATCATGCAAGAAAGATTAAAAGACCTAGGCCTGCTAGGATAGCTTAATACAAGCTTTAAGGAAGTACAAGTGCTCAAGATAAATGCACAAAGCTGAAGGAGAACCACTGAAGTTATCAGACAATCCTGGCAGTAGAACAAACAGGCAGAGGGAGCCATGGATGCAGCCATGCTGGGAAGTAGAAGGAGGTTTCTAGTCACCAATGCCCAGAGATGCAGGTTCCAGTACATGGAACAGTAGCAAGGTTTTCAGTGTCTTCGAGATAGAACCAAATGTGTTTCTGAGGGGGACCACAGAGTGTGGCTTACTGCAAGCATGGAGGACTGAGCTGAGCAACCTCATGCATCCCTCATTCTGTGCTCAAATCTGCTTTGAGCAGTTTGAGATTGCCAAGGAGCACAACAAAGCCAAGCACCCTTCTTACAGTGTAGTACTATTGCGGTTTAAATTTAAGCTATAATACCAAAACGAAGAGACACAAAAACATTGACATGTTTGTCTTTCCTATCTGGAACTTAGCCTTAAACAGCCTCTTAAACAGCCTTCTACAATTGTGCTTTCTTCAATTCCCCAATCCCAGAGTGTAGCTTTGCTCTTGCTTTTCTCTCCCTCTTTTAGGAATTTGTCTCATGAAGCTTTCTAACCTTTCTTTCAGACTGATTTAGCTGAGAAAGACAATTTTGCACGGGACTGGAGAAGAAATTTAAAGTCCTACTCTGGAGGCAAGTCCTTCATACTAAGACATGTTTGTCAGCACATACTTCAGTGGCTGCACAGCAGGAAACCCTGCATGTGTGGCTGAAGGACAGTTAAATCTGCTGTGTTTTCAGTCCTTTACCTGTTGAAAGAGACTGTTACACTGCAATGCACCTTTGACACAAAGGGGCGAATTAATTTCACCAATACACACAAGACAAGCTGCTGCTGACCAGACGCTGAGCTTATCAAGAGTGCTGTGTTCCAGTTTGGCATGCACACTTCCTCTCACTGCCAGGCCTGGACACAATCTGAGCCTTTTCCAGCAGAAGACAGCCCTGCAATGATACTGCCTTTCGTCCACCGAAAGCCAGACTAGTAAATTATCATTGGCAAGCCATGCCTGGGTTCAGGTTCACACTTCTGCAGAGGAGCACAGTTTGATTTTTCCAATAGAAGTTTTACACTGCCTTTCCTGAAATAGCTTTCTTGAGAGGTAAGCAGCGTTTTTTCTTCTGAAGCAGGGTAAAATGACCATTGCGCTAACTTGTCCTGGCAGTGAACAGCATCAAAATGACATATCTGCAGGTGAAGATACACAGCTGAGGAATTCATGGGCTATGCCCTTTGATGTCTGGCAGTCTTGCATGGAGGAAGAGTGGATGTCCTGCATTTGCAGCATCAAAGAAAGCTGATGCTAGAGTGAGCAGCCCTGGGACAGGCCAAACTATTCCTTTACCTTCTTCTGGGATTTAGAAGTCAGAAAAATGGAGAGGACAGGGCTTTGTACTTGTGTTTTCCAGCCAGCAAAAAGAATGCAATCTTTCTGGTCTGGGATGCTGCATGCCTATCAGTGTCTGGTTTCTGTAAGTGCTGGCGTTTTATTGCTACGTGACAGAGATTAGTAGGCAAGCTAGAAAAAAATTATGTCTATTTATTTATGAAGTTGTTATTTGACAAGTAGGAAACTAATTGGATAAAAGTGAGAAAAATCTGCTGTGAAGAAAAGTACTTAGTTGTAGCTCAGAAAAACCACCCAAACAGGTGGTCTGCAACATGATCAAAAATAAAAGAAAGCAGGTATGAGTACAGGTATCCATCATATCTGATCTGTGAAACAAGAGCTTATATTCCTGCTCCTGTGTGGTTTCTAGCTCAGATATAAAAGCTCCAAGGGCAAAAGGTGTAGGAATCTGTTTAAAATGTAACTGCTCTTATTCAACAGACATCATAACTCTTCACACGGCAGTTTATCAGCTACTTAAGTAGAAAGAGATTAATAATGAGAGGCCTTACAAATCCTATCCCACTGTAGATATTCAACAGTGTTTTAACATACTGAAGCGTCCATGTTCCCCAAAACACCAAGGTGCCATGATTTACTGGCTAGGATTGATTATGATTCTGGTAGTAAAGATGGCTGAAGTCTTGGTTTGGGTAATTTCTCGATATGATGGAATCAATTCTCAGCTTCTACATCAGGGCATGAGAGTCCTTCTCACTGGGAAGAGGACAGCATGCTCCCCAACACAGGCATGCTTATGGGTGTATGCCTGTTGTATTTGTGACCATACACACAGTTCTTTAAATGCTTTCAGACTATATTCTCCTCAGGAAAGCATCTGGTTATCAGTTAAAAACAACCAACATAATCACAGTTCTCACTGAAATGGGAAGCATAGACAACCAGTTAACTGGTCAAAGGAAGAAAAGGGTTGGATCAAGCCACTCCTTGACAGGTCTCGCTACAGACAAAATCCTGACCAGTTCAGTATGGAAGCAGTAGGATGAGAGAAGAAGGCACATAGGCTTGCTTCTCTGTCAGATCAGCATAGAGTTCAGGAACACATTTGCATTTCTTCGTTTATAGCAGAAAGGTGACAAAAAGGGCAAGAGTAGAACCAAGAGCTATTGCAAATTGCAGCTGTCATCTGTGAGGAAGTGAGGTCCAACCTTTAAGCACTGGATGGCAGGTGAGGGTACTTTTCCAAACTCTTTGGACTTTCGTACAAACTTCCACAGCTTAGAGTGCCTGCAGATGGTGTTGTGATTTCAAACCAGCCAGCAGCCAAGCTCCACACATCCGCTCACTCACTCCCCTACCATTGGGATTGGGGGAAAGAACTGAAAGGGTAAAAGCTGGAAAATTCATGAGTTGAGATACAGACAGTTTACAGGGAAGACAAAAGCCACGCACACAAGCAAAGCAAAACTGAAGAATTAATTAACTGCTTGCCATGGGCAGGCAGGTGTTCAGCCATCCCCAGGAGAGCAGGGCCCCATCACATGTCAATGTGACAAATGCCATCACTCCAAACATCCTCCCCTTCATCTTTCTTTCCTTCCCACATTATATACTGAGCATGGTGTCAAATGGTCTGAACTATCCCTTTGGTCTGTTGGGGTCACCTGTCCTGGCTGTGTTTCCTCTCAACCTCCCAAGCACCCCCAGCCTCCTCACCACCATGGCAGTAGGAAAAGCAGAAAAGGCCTTGGCTCTGTGCAAACCCTGCTTAGCAATAACAAAAATATCTCTATAATTTCAACACTTAGTTCAGCACAAATCCAAAACACAGCCCCATACCAGCCACTGTGAAGAAAGTTAACTCTACCCCAGCCAAAACCAGCACAGATCCTTACTGACAAAATTGTTGTCTGCGCAAACTCCTGAGCTTGACTTTGTTGAGTAAGAGCTCTGTGGTAAAACCGTCTGCTGCAAGCCACAGCTGCAGTGAGATATTTTGTTGTTTGGGTAACACTGGCCACATTTCTGAGTTGCCAAGAAGGTGGAGGATATTTGATAGGGATGCTGGGAGCCAATGTTGTGGTTTGGCACAGCCTGGTTCTAGGTAGCAGGTGGGCCACAATGATGGCTCCTGTGAGGAAGCTGCTGGAAACTTCCCACCATGTTCAGCAGAGCCAATCCCTAATAGCTCTGAAGATGGACATGCTTGTGGCCAGAACTGGGCCAATGAGAGAGGTTGGTAATGCCTCTGTGATGACATATTTAAGAAGGAAATCAAAACAAAGTCACAAGATTTTGGATTCTAGTCAGAGAAGAGGAGAAGGTGAGAACATGTGAGGGAAAACAACATGGCCACGCCAAGGTCAGTGGAGAAGGAGGGGGAGGAGGTGCTCCAGGAGCGGGAGCTGAGATTCCTCTGAGGGCCATGGTGAAGACCATGGTGAAGCAGATTGTCCCCCTGCAGCCCATGGGTCCACGGGGAATGCAGAGATCCACCCACAGCTCACAGGGGAGGTGCCCACGCCGGAGCGGGTGGATGCCTAGAGGAGGCTGTGATCCAGTGGAAGACCCAGGGGAGAGAGAGGGCCCTTGCTTCCAGGCTGGAGCAGCCTGTCCTTGGAGGAATGCACTCCATGAAAAGGGAAACCCACGCTGCAGCAGTTTTGGGAGGACTGTTTGCCTGTGGGAGGGACTCACGCTGCAGCAGGTGCGGTTTGGCTGCTGCTCGTGAGAGTGGACCCCCCCAGGATGCAGGGGAAGTTTACAGAGAACTGTCTCCTGTGGGAGGGACCCCATGGCCTCACAGGGGAAGATTCCTCTCCCGGAGCAGCAGATGGAAATCTCAGTGATGAACTGACCAAACCCCCCTGGCCCTGCCCCCCTGTGTTGTCAGTGGGAAGGAGGGAGGGGCTGTGGGGGCAAGGTATTCTAAGGGCTTATTTTACTTCTCATTATCTTCCTCTGATTCTGTTAGTAATGAATTCACTTTGCAACTTAAGTTGAACCTGTTTCACCCTTGAAGTGTTTCTCCAGGTCCTTATCTCACTCACAAAGCATTTGTTAATTTTTTTTCCCTCCTCTGCCCATCTGTGGCAGGTGAGGGTGAATGAGCGGCTCTCGTGGGTGCCTGGCATTGGGCCAGTGTCAAACCACGACAGAGCCATAAAAGGCTTCCATGCCTTTGGTTGAATTGCTCTGTAAAACTAGCTTGCTTTTGCCTTCTCTTTTGTGCTTTCTTCTATTATTATCATTATTGAACAGATTTCTGTAATACTTTATATCATGTTATGTATGTTATTATCCTAGACTAAATTTTTATTTCATTGCTTGGTTCGTTGGTTGGTGAATTGGACCCAACCTCAATTCTTCCAGACACAATAGGGACTATATAGGTAAATATTTTCTTTCCTGTTAAATGCTTAAGAGCATGCTTAAAGAGTTGAGCACATTTTGCTCAAAAGACATCATTCATTGACAGCAGAGAATATGCAAGACTAACAAAGGCAGAATCATCCATCATTTTTCTGACCTCAGCCTGCTACAGACCTTCACTACTGTGGTGGTGTTTCCTTACAAAAGTACTTATTTTACTTATTTTACAAATTTAATTATTTTACAGTGTTTGTCTTCATTGCAGAAAATAGAGAAGGTCCTGCTGGCTCAGAGCAGAGACTCTTTCTCTTGGAAAAGAACTTTCTCTGACATTCACTGGATGTAGAAAAGCTCACAAAGCTGAGAGGACTCAGAAACAGCACCTTCCTGTTACCTCTGTTCACAAGACAGGAATTCTCATGTGCTGACAGTTAAATGAGTGAGAAGTCTCACTGAATCACACAGAGAAATTTTCTCCTTGCTGGAGTGCGACAGTGTGCTGTAAAAAGCTGTTTGAAAGTGAACAAGTCTCAACTGAATTAAGTGAGAGCTGACAGGTTTGGTCCTGCACGTTACATTCTTTTGTAAACATGGGAGATGCTTTCTGTGAAAATTTTCCATGCTCCATTAGAAAATTAATCTTTTGTCTTGCACATACACCTTAAACAGAGGCCACTTAAATGAATGGTGGATGAGATTTATAAGGAAAGCTGCACTTCCAAAGCAGGACAGAAGAAAAAATGTTCATACATTTAAAGGATTACATTTCAGACTGTGGACAGATAGGAAAATAAGTTTCACTCAGCATTGCTAACAACAGAAAGCTATAGGCTGCAGGACTTCAGGGTTCTCCTGTTCTCCATAAAGTTTCAACTATGAGTTGAAGGGAAACATTCAGCCTAATATTTGGCAAACCCACCTCTTTATTCCACTTTTACATCATCCATAACAACTCATGGATTGCACATGGAGAGGAAAGAATTGCTGAGGAGGAAAAAGGGATGCAGTTGCAGAATTAATAAGCTGAAGTTGAAGTGGGAGATTTTGGTTAGACTTAAAGGAAAATCATATCCCAAGCCTCAGATTCTGTGATGCAGAAGGCAGTTTTCTATCACAAGAGTGAAAAATCAATCTTTCAGATTTCAAATCTAACAAATTTGAGGCATTTTTCCTGTGCACTATAGACAAAGTTTCTTTTTAATACTGGGGAAAAATAAAAAATAACAATTTTTAAAAAATCTGTAACTAAAACACACATGATTTTCCTCATGAAAAAATATAAACAAGCACATACACGTAGGAAACATACCAGCTGATACATTATCTTTTACCTCTATTTATTGCTCACTTGAGGACAGATGCTGATGCCTTTACTCACAATGAGTCAGCTCTTACTCTTTAAACAATTCTACCATTGCCTAAAACAGACTTGCAAGAGGGGTAAAGAACTGCTTGAGTACTCCTTAGGGGAGTCAGCACCTGGCCCTGGAAGACACATTCATTTTAAGTATACTTCTGAAAACAGACCAATGTTTAGGCACAGCCACTTTTGATTGTTAAATTGCTGTGACAAACTTGCCAACTGGCCCAGATATACAAAAAACAGAATGACAAATGTTTGCATCCAGCCCAGAGTGGTTACAGAATAAGTTTTATATGCTTGTATGTGCACACACAGACACAATTCAGCTTTTTGAAGTAGAACCAAATTGAGCAAAAGAGAGTCCAGAAGCTTTTACCACTGAGCTGAAACAGAGGCTTGGTAACATGGCTCTGCTTGGTGCTCTCTACAAAATGGTGCATCCTAACTGGAAGCATGTCTGTCTGACTCCTCTGGGAGTGAGAAAGCATCCAGCTGCCTTCCTGGTAAGGGTATCATGGGTGAGGGAGCTCACAAGCCAGTGCGAGGGGTGTTCAGCAGCAATCAGCCTTTTGAGAGATCAGGTAGTGAATGGAAAATATGAAGCAAAACCTGCACCAAGTGAAAGAATTTCCTTGTTAACCCATTTCTGATATTTGCCCTGCAAGTTGTCTTCATTTGCTGATGCCCCCTCCCTGAAATCAATGACACCTATAGCAAATCATAGTGAAGGGAGACAGAACATAGTGAATGGTCCTCTCAGCTCCTCCAGACCCCCACCTCTCTGCCAATAAACAGAGTTGTGTCTGTTAGGATATATCAAATGGTTGCACTTCAGTTCCTATACCTTTTCACTAACAGAACAGCTGGAAATGTAAACTCTGAGAGTACCAGAAACTTAGGCAGGAAGGCAGATGATCTGTTCTACTTCTGAGAAAGCCCAAGAACACCGGAAGCCAAGAACACCCAAGCAGAAACAATGACTTATTTTATTCACTTGAGCCAAATTAAATGTTATTTTAAGAAAAATTTCATGACTATCAATCGGATTTGTGTTTGGAGAAAAAACTGTAGTCAACTGCTCTTCTGACCAATTCCATAGAAGAATATGAGTGCTAGGAGTGAAGAGTGCTAAGTCAGGAGATGTTTACTAAACTTGCCAGAAAACTTTGTTTCCTTCTATGTTTTATTTGTCTGTGTCCTGGTTTCATGTCTGAAAGTAGCAGGATCACAAGATCAGACTTGTTCAGGCTGAAAGAGGCCTTGTGTGTCTCTAATCCAACCTTCTACCCAAATTGAAGCCAGGTGCAGGACTAGCTCAGGTCTTTATCCAAGTATATTCCCAAAACAACGTGTTGAGAACTTTTACAATCAAAGCATGTCATCAGCTTTATGACAGTGGACTTATTTTCTGAAGGTGGGGTTTTACAAGTCAAGTAATACAGCCATAGCAAAATCGACCAATTCCAACAGAACATAGGGACAAAATCTTTCAAGAGATTAAACATTTACCAAATTCAGACCTAGACAATTACTTCTTTGAATTAATTTTTTTTTACAAAGAAACATTATTCAAAAAATTACTTTTCTGTTGGGTCCTCAAAGATAAATAGGTACACAGAATTTCTCCAAATACTGGACACTTTCATGGCCACTGCCACCACCTACACACCTAACACCCTCACCGATGCACACAGTGGTAGCTCCATGCTAAAGATTTTTTATAATGTTGCTTTTAAAAGGAAAAGTACATCAATATTCTCTACAACTTATTTTGAATACAGATATGATCTAGGTAGGAGTACAGCAGATGGAAGATCGTCATAGATGTAGAAAAGAAGTGTTGTAAAGCAGATGGTGATCAGTTGTTCAAGTCAACTAAAATGAAGCATGATTTTCTTTGTATGAACTACCAAAAAATTCCAGTCATGAGGGCAGGGAGGGTTGGACCACACAGGAATCCTGTGAGAGTGAAGCAGGCTCAGCAGAGCCTTTTAAGAACAAATTAACATCTGCCGGAGTTGAAGGGTCTACTTTGGGTTACTTCTTGCTTTAAGGCAAGAGTTAGATAAAGTATGCTTTCTGTCCATATTCTGATTTCATGACACCCACTCTGGTCTCATGGATCCCGCTTTTCTTTGTCATCTTGAAGTGCTAGCTCCCAGGCTTGTAATGTCACATGTGAATCTAGAGTTCAGGAGTAATTAAATAAACAAAGAAATGACAACAACAACAAAAAAACCCAGAAAACAAGAAACACTGGCTGCTGGAGATAAAAAACAGAAAAATCATGGGAATGGCACAAGGACAAAAAGGAGAGCAATGAGTAAGCATGACAAAGACCTAAAGGACAACAGAGAGATGAATGCCTAGAGCTTTAAGGTCATTCTTGAGTTTGTTGACAGAAGAGGTAGACAGTACTGTGCAGTTCTTCCCAAGACATAAGACTTGATTTCTCTTGTCAGCAGACTTACAGCTTCATGGAAAAGCTGTGGATGGGACAGAAAACAAGAGGGAGAGTAGCAGCCTTGGGCTGGGAAGTGCTTTTTTTTGTAAAGACTTTGCACCTTTGGGTGATAAGTATAATTCGCCCACTTACAGATGAGGTACCTGAGAAACAGAACCGTAGACTCCTGGGTGTCAGGATCAGCTCCTGCCCACTTTGAAGCCCAACAGTAAAATTTTTCTTCATTAACTATGAAAGTGTACGTTAGCTCTTTGTCAGAAGGACACGAGAAAGAGAATCCTGGTTCTGCCACAGCTCTTGCCGCACAAAACCCTGTTCTTGGGCTCCAGTGTCAAGTGGGTGTTCAAGCTGGCAGAACAGAATCTGATCTGCAAGTTAGAGCAGACTCTGGTAAAAGGAACTGTATCAACTACAGACCTTTGCTTATATCTCAGTACTTGCCTTAAACAGGAGGAGTGGTTGGCAGTTAAATTGCCTGGCTCTGGCAAAACTTTGAGGGGAACAGCAAAACAGTTATTTGCATAGCTGTAAAAGACTTCAGACTGTTGAGTGATTGAAAGAAAAATGAAAATAAATATATTCACTATGAAACAAGACAATTTGAATCCAGAGCACTTTTTCAATCATCTACAGAGTATTTAATGGGTATTAAATTGTAGCTTGTCTAGTGTAAGCACAACCCTTCAATTCTATCATGGGTGTCTAACCACAGAAAAAAGGAAAAACATGAGTGTCCTCATAAAGTTGAAGCCTGCGGGTTTGGATTAAGAAAGTGACATGATTTTTTTTTTTAGATCAAAAGTTCAGTCTGGGGTTTTTTTTGCAGATTCCGATATCTCTGCCCTGCCAGGCTTTGACTGAAAATGACAGCAGAAGTATCAAAATATCTCATATATTCCTGTTCTTGCAATATTCCTGGCCCAACCAAACCCAGAATACTACTGCTTTCCCTGACCACTGGTTTACAGGGATTTTTTTCTTCCAGGATGGTTATTTAAGAGGTGTGACTGCCATACCCAGCCAAGCAGTGTTTACTTCCTCTGTCGATCCTCTTTCCCAGAGATTGCTGTCATTTTCCCAGGGGCATGTATGCTCAGGGTAGGGCAGTGCTTCATCAGCCTCCCTGAACCACACACAAGGTAGCTATTTCATTACAGTGATGGACAAAGGGGTTCCTCCCGTTTCTTTTTGTACAGCCACACATTATACATCCCGTGATGTGGGGAAGAGCTGCAGACATGGATCAAAGCTGCTAATAGAATCATGGAATAAACAAGGCTTAATAGGCTAACTACTTCAAATGTGATTAAAGTTACAAGAAACCAATCCTTCTCCTTAACCAGGCCTGGCAGTTCCAGGTTAAAAACTGATTTTGTGAGGTTAGATGCTCTTCTTCCACATTAGTCTTGTTTCTGTGTTTTTCCCCTGTTCCCACAAGCTGCAATTTGCACATTTCCCGGCAGAGCCCTGCCAAGCCATCAAACAGACAAGCTGGCAACTTTAGGGACTGAGCAGCAGTTTCAAGCAGAAGAGAAGGAGCCAGTCAAAGGCTCAGCTCCCTTCCCCCTCCAAGCAAGCCTCTGCTATAGTTCTGTAGGTCCCTGTATTTTTATTCACCTTTCATAACCAGTAATTTATCAAGTCTAGCTCTCCCTGTTGCTTGCAGGCCTGTATATTTTATTGATTTAAAACACAGAAGACACTAAGACTGTTCCCTTGCAGCAGATACTGCATGCAATCACAACTTTCTGAATGTTCACCTTTAAAGCTATTTCATATATTAAAAATATGAAAAAAGGTTATTTTTGTCATGTTAATTGAGAGTTATTGTGACCCAGGATCAGCTGACTATAAGAAAAACTAACTACCATAGTGACAAATCACATAGATGTTCATTCTGTTTCATATCTGTAAAATATTCTGTGTTATTGTTACATATTTGTAATCTGCCAGCAGTAAGTTCAAGACAGGAACAGATTCGCAACTGATGTCAACTGGAGTATGATGAGATTAAATTGCTAAAGAGAAAAAAGGTAGTATTTAGGAGACATGTTGCAACACCTGATGAATATTTAAAGCATCAATCATTTTCTGTATCAGTGAGTCTAAAATGATTTGCAAGGCCTGTAGCACCTGGTAAGGGGCAGTCTTCCTAAAAGGAAGAGTTAATAATCAGAAGAGACCTACGCAGAGGTCTGTGTAATTGAGAACACCACAGAGAAGGTGCAGAGGAATTGAGCCTGTCACAACACCGGAGCTAGGAGACTCAAATGAAATTAGCAGGTGGTAGGTTTAAAACAAAAAAAAAAAGGGAAGTACCTTTTTTTAACCCATTACTCCATGGAAATTCATTACCAGAGGATGTTGCAGTTGCCAAAGGCTTGAAGAGCTCCAAGAAGCGATTAGACAAGATAACAGGATAAAAGTTAACAAAAGGCTTCCAAGCACAGAGGCACAGTTGCAGTTGCAGGATGTCCCTGAGCCATGGGAGGCAGGGGGAACAGAAATACGTGGCTATACCCTTGCCTGTTCTTGTATCCTTCCTGACACGTCTGTCCTCAGCTACCTCCAGAGATAGGACACTGCTCAATGGGGCCCTCTGGTCTAAGCGAGAAAGCCATTCTTACACATCAAGGTTGACCAGCAGCCAGTGTGCCAGATCAGGCACATAAAGCACTTCCACCTGGCCTGCTCTTTTCCCAGGGCAACCCAGGGAAAGCTGCTCAAGAAGCAGGTGCCGCCCAGGTGGCTCAGCTACACTCACTCGCAACCCAGGACAGAGATGAAGGGTGGTGGCTGCTGGCAGTGCAGTCTCTGCCAGGCAGACACACAGCTCCCCCAGCTTCCTCAAAGCATCAGCCATCAGGCTGCCAGGCTCCCATCCCATCTCCTGCTCCCTCAGGGAAATAGGGAGCACCTCGAAGGATTCGTTCAAGGCAGGATTGGGAGAAGCATTTAATGTGTGTGGGAAAGGAGAGATACTTTGGCCAAAGCAGTTTGAGCACTTATGGTGTGAGAGAGCACAGGGGACAGGTGAACTGACAGCCTAGACTTAGCTACAGTGAGCACTGCAGGATTTTCTGCCTCCTTGTCCATTGAAAGACATCATAAAATCAAAATATAGATGCAAAATCTTTGGCATCTCTTTTCTACTCTCCTGGTAAATCCACTGAAGGCAATGGGAGCTCTGCTGTCAGCTGCCAGGGCATAGGATCAGAAAAAAAATGCAAGACTGGTGGTAAAGTTTTTTTCCCCTCTATTTATCGTATTTTTTTCCTCCTTATGTTCCAGGACAGAATTACATGGAAAATGCATATTAATCTGCTGTATTAATCGAAATAAAATCTCTACTCCAGCTCCCAAATGTAGCTCTAACCTGGTCTTCTTATTCAGCACAGAATCTATGATTCTGAGGTCTTTGAATGGCAGAAGCCAGGAATACCCTCTAAAGCATAAGGTACATTGGAATATATAGAATTTTGTAAGATGGCGTTGATATTCAAGGAACTTAAGCAGCACGAGTTCGTCATCAAGTATTCCGAAACCTGATCGATGTTCATTTATGAATGCATGTATAATGTATGTATCTCAGTCACAAGTTCATGGGTTACGTGCCTGTAAAGAAATCTGTGAAAACTTAAACAAGAAGCTGTCATCTCATCACCATTGAAAAGCTGAGACAGCAGAGAAAGGTACTTTGCTAATGGAGTTCTGGCTCTATTTTTGCTTTGTACTTAATGATTTTCCTTCTACCTTTTAGTTAATTCAGTTACTTTGCAATTTAAAAATAAGTATAACACAGCAGAATGAAATATTTGGGTTTCTACTGATCCTTTGAGAAAAATGGATCAGAACCTCGCTTATAGCCTCCCACAAGACAGTACTGCCTTTTTAAGAAGTTGGGGTTTTTTTTTTCTCTGTTTGTCTGGTCTGGTTTCACAGGATCAAGTATCTTTATCTGGACAGCAGAAATTAAGCAATTGTGAATAACTTAATTATGGACAACATATATTTTGAACACATACACATAACTAATTTAATTTTCAGCAAACACCACACTATATCCTCCAGAAAAAACAAAAAAGTAATGATGAAAGGGGCACACACATCCCTTTTTCTTGAACAGAAAACCCTTATCTTCTTAAAGCATTAAACATGTCAGCTCTTTAAAATACAGCCAGATGTATAAATCACTGAACAATGGAAGGGCTCTTAAAGAACCTGAAATGTATCAACATTTGCTGCTAAGGATATATGTTCTTTCAAAACTCTTCGAATCACCTTTTTTATTTTTTTTTCCTTTCCATTTTCTCTTTTTCTTTTCAATGGCTGATGAAAAATGTTCCCAATTCCTGTCCCTGCAGAGGGCAACAAAGAGCTTTGCTGCTGGTCAAATGGTTTGTTTGTCACCCTAATGAAATACTATAGCCAATTATACCATCCTCTGGCTACCAGGTGCTGGCGAGGCCCCAGGAGCCACCCTGAGGCTCTGAGCTGACCCATCACCTCTCTGAACATGCTGCTGCTGCCCAGCCATGGGTGCACTTCCCCAGCCAGCTGTCCTGGCTGTGCTGCACATCAAAGCCTTGGTTGTGCTGCCTTATCAGCCCACGTGTCTCCCAGCAGAATGTGTAAACCCTGTAGAAAAAAGAATGTAGGCAGGAAAGATACATCTGTACTCATTCTAAACATCATACTATGTTTTGAAGGTAGTTTGTCATTACTTTTTCCCCCTCCTCTAATGCAGTTGTTTAAGAACTGGGTTTTTAGAAATCTTGAATCAATAAACCAGTTTTGCTTCGGAGGAACAGAAACGTTGACTTAGCAAAAGCACAAAATAATACAGAAAACATAGACAGAGAAACCACTTTCAGGTTCTACACTTTGCTTGTTCTGCAGGAGGTGTTTTTAGAAAGCCTGAAATATTTAAGTATGTGGTAGTTCAAGCTGCATTCTGCCACATACAGAATATTTACTCTTATCCATATTTCTTGTCCCTTATCTATAGGGCTGACTACCAGTTCCTATAAATGTCTGTGTGTGTATTTGTGTGAAAGCATGTCAGAGTTGGGGAGAGCAGCCTTCAGTCTGCCAGTGTGGCCGCTTCCAGCGTGCCATATGCATTATGGCTTGCAGCACAGACCGTGCCCGCAGGCTGACAGGTTCCGTCCTGTATCTCTTCATTATAATGAACCCCTGACAGCACCGCGAAAGGTTGAGGCAGCAGAAGCAGCCACAGGAGTCCGCATCCCAGCTGCATAAATCAGGGCTATCACTCATCAGGTAAAGGCTTAGATGGCAGCTTGGGGAGATGTTGAGGAAAACACAGCAGAGCCCTAAACAGCAGGTAAAGAAAAGCCTGACAGCACTGGGTTGTGTGAGCTGTGCTCCCTGGATACATGCAGCTGGATGCAGGTATGAATGCATGCATGGATCCCTACCAATATATACCTCTACATCACCCAAATACCTCCCAGCTGCAGAGCCTTGTTACTGAACAGCAATCCAAATGCCCCGTGATAAACAACTCTCTATCACGTTTGAAACCTTGCTCAGATCTTGGAGCTGTGATGATCTAAGCCTAAGTGCAAGAAAGTAGGGAGGATAGAGCAGCATCTACCAAGAGAAAAACTGGAAGAGTTGGGTGGGGAAATCCAGGAAGGCTTTTGGCCACACAAGTCTTTTTCCAGGTCTGAAACCGTCTGGGAGAGCTCTTCCCACATTTACACAGGAAGGAAGGGTTTTATTCCCGCAGACTTAGCACGCTGTGGATACAACCACTCCCTCAAGTGACTCAGACTTTCACATGTCATACAACCTACATGTTTTCAAGTTCAGGGCCTAAAACATGTTTAGAAACTTCAGGGCCTGGGAAAAAAAAATCCTGGAAATGCATACAGAAAAAGTTAATGTTGGAAGGGTTTTTTTCCTTGGGTCTGGTAGGGAAAAGTTAGAGGAGAAAAAAAAGGGAGTCTTTCATGTGAAATACTCTGTCTCAGAATGAACAGTGAAAGAATGTTTAAAGTAATGTTTACAATGATACTGGAATTTTTCCCTAAATGGATATTTTTTCTGAACATCTCCTTCCATCCCCTCACCCTCCATACTTTCCAAGGATAATATTTGCTTTTCAAACTTGCAACATTTCCAAAATTTTTACTTCTGTAATAAGGTTAGGGCTGGGGATGGGACTGAGGCAAAGATCTGGGCCAGTAAGGTAGGATAAAATATGGCAGACAGGCTGTAAAATGCAGTTTATAAAACAGAAACTTGAGTCTAGGTTTCTGGCTGGTACAGACATGAGATCCTGACTAGATTTGAGGAATGGTTTATTCCTGGAAACCTGCTGTGAGATTGACAGCCTGTGCAAGTGTGGATAACCTGACTAATTCTGAAGCTCACAAGCATCTTTCTGTAACTAACAGTCTAATGGGTCCTCACCATTCAGAGAAAAGGGATAAAATAAGCTACAGTTTTAAAATTAGGCCAGAGTGTGTCAAAAGGTTGCTGGAACCAGCCAAGGACCAGAGGAGACAGTATCTGTGCTCAGGCAGACAGAAATCCTCTCTTGAGAAAGGATGCCCATGTTCATCTTCATCTTTGCTTTTGGAAATGAGCTTTCCGTATCTGTATTATAGAGCTGAAAACTCACTGGGTTTCTCTTTGAAAGCCACAAGTTCTTGTTTCATGTAGAAGTCACCAGCAGTCTTGCTTTCTCTTTTTAAGATTTAATTGTTACTTCCTATCATAGGGATGTGTCAACAGGTAGCAAATACACTCAGGTGTGTAAGGAAGCATCTCCAGCATTTTGTAGAACTATTATTATTCAAAAGCAAGGTGCCTATATACATTTATTTTACATATTTATATTTTCTAAATTACTAGGTATACTTAACTATCTAAATCAGCAGATGTTTTTGTCCTTAAAGAAATTAAGTTTCATGTTCATAAAGACAAATGTTTTAAATTTGCCACAAATGTCTGAGTTTTCCTTTCCTCTAAGGAAAAATAAAGCCCTCTGACATTTCTCTTTTCCTTAGAAAGAGATATAGATATTCTGCCTTTCTTAAAGCCAAATTTGCATAGCTCAAGTTGACCTGTGATAGCTGTCTGTGTTCTCACAGTAAATATAATGTCTCAAAGCAACAGAGAAAGGTTCTTTAGCCCAGGATATGATCCCACATCCCGCATTCTTTCAGCCACAGATCCAAATTTGTTAGGTGCCTATTTGCCCTCCGTAAATAACAAGAAGGCTAATTACGGTTCACTACCAGGTGTGATTCAGAAAAGTCTTTCCCAACATAACTCCCTCTAAGGACCCAGCTGACTTCAAGAAAATGTTTTTGGAAACTCAATTAAGAGCATGTCTCATGTTTTAATAGTGAGGTCAGACCTTGGAAAAAATTGTATTCATGCAATTTTACACCATTCCTACATAATGTTATGTAGTGTAACAATTGTGTTGCTCCATAGGTTCATCTAGTTGAATGCAGAAAGGAAAAGCTGGCACAGAATACATGTATGGAGGGTAGGAATTAGCCAGTGGCAGTGCTCTTTGCAGAGGCATTTATCTGTGGCTTCCTCTCACATTTCTTTGTCCAAAGGCAAAGTTACACAGTGTTCCTCCTTACAGTGCTGCACAGTTTGCTTTTCACTTTGCACCATGCATTTTTCATGAATATCAACTTCTCGTACCTCCTCATACCTACAGGTCTGTGGCTCCAGAGTATTTAGAAAGATTTGACAACAGTAAGTTAAACCCTGTTAGCACCCATGCAGCCCCAGAAATTCGCTCTGGGAAGCCACACGCTGACACTGAGCTAAGCAGTATCTCAGTTACACCCTCAGGTAACTCAGGGTAAAGGCTAAGGATAACTCCTTGGTGCACACACAATTTCACAATTGACACACAATTAAAATACTCACAATTTTCACCATTATTTGCTTAGGTACTGGAATTGTGCTGTGGATTATCTGCTCAAAATAGCTATGCAAACGCATCTCAGCCTTCACCAAGTCTCCTCTGTTTTCCATTACTGCTCAGGAAATAGCTGGGAGAGGAACCTTCATTTCAAATATTTGTACTAATACAAAGCTAATTTCTCAGTGAAGGTTTCTACAAATCTTTCATGATTGTTTCATACAAATCCTTGCAAGTCCAGGTTCCCCAGAAAATCTACAGAATAAAATTCTTCCTACCTCATTCACCCTTAGCAAATATGAGCTGTGCTGTAACCTGACTGCAGACATTATGAATTCCAAGAGAGAATTTAATCTCTGAGTTTATAATTCATAGTTCTCAGTGGGAATAGTTACATAAATCACACTGGTTTGCTTTTGTTCATTATTGCACAATATAGCAGTGTGACCATAGCAGAGTGAAATTTTCATGTTACACCCAGATAATGGATTTCAAAATTTCTTCTCTATTGGCTTATTACTTTGGCCACAAAAAGAGGGAAGGAAACAATATGATACAATTAAAAAACACAATGTACATATTTAAGAGAAAAATTTAACTTTTAAAATTGGAATATCCTAAATGTAACAACAGGAAAGTTATGCAGCAATTACACCGTGTCTTTAAACTATGCTGACTGGATGCTTTAAAATATATACCATGGGTGAGACTTACTGATTACTCAATATAAGTGCATCAGTATAAGAAGGGAGGTACAACTGAGTCCAGGGAACCATGCACAGATCTCTGTGCCTCTAAAGAGCTTGCCAGCAAGTTACTGCTCTGGATCCATCCAAATATCCTTTTGTCAAACACAGCTTACGTGTTTCTACCTAATTCATAGGGGTCTTGAACTCCCACTAAACCAAACCAACCTCACAAACACACTCCTGCTCTTCATGGAACAACTCTGAAATATTACAGAAGCCATCTGGAATGGCATCCTGATGGGTTTTAGTCAAGATTCATTTTGGCAAAAGATTTCTAGCAGCATGCTGCAGGTTTAAATTTCCCTGGATATCTGCCCTAGTCTCCTTGGAGCTGTGCCTAAATGTCTAACTACAATCAGGTACAGAGGAGAATGAATTTGCTTTTTCTGGCCAGAAGGCTCACACTGGGCAGGGAAGAGCAGGGAGCTGGTGAGCCCCAGGTGTAGTTTCAGAAGCAGAGTCCTTTCCACAGCTAGCCTTGCCAGCCTCAGGCACTGAAATAGTTTTGGGATGTGGGTTTAGTTTTCCTGTTCATTCATAGGAAAGGTCTAAGATGCACAGCAGTTTCATTGGCCTGCCAGTCTGTCCCTGTCCTTCACACTGCCTGGCACTGTGTGCATCTGCTTAAACCATGGAAAGAGCAAGTATATCATTCGGCTTTAGCCGGGAGCTGCAATTTATCAACAGTTTACATCAGTACCCATTACTAGACTGGGAAAAGCAGTGGAAAATCAGGCCTTTCGTTGAAATACTTAGGTGGTATGGGTAGTGCACATGAACTGTTCTGAAACTTCTGCTGTCTGTCTGCTGGCTTGCAGAAGGATGCACAAGCCCACTCCCTCATTCCAGTACATCAGTGAACTTCACATAACATCAACTGGACTTTATGGATGGTATTTATTTTAATTGTGCTGGGTGAAACCCAGGAAAAATCCATGTTTTCTCAGAGGAAGCACATGCGTCTGAGTTGCAAAAACAACCTCTTTTTCTTGGGGAAAAAAAAGAATAAACCTTAGGAAATTATTAACATAAATAAAGAGAAAATAATTTCAGAATGAAATATTTAAGGATACTGGAGTCATCAGCAAAACTAATTACAGCTTAAATGTCTTGGACTTGAGCCCCTCTTCAGCATGGATGCTCATCCTGACAGGCCATGCTGCTGTTCTTCTCAATGAGTATTAAACTCAGAGGAAAGGGCTACTGCAGCTAAGCTTGAGAAAAATTAATGTTCTGTGGTATTTCACTGTACCAGAGTACATTATAACTTTACCTATTAGTAAATACAGTACTGTGCTAATGACAAGCCAGACCTGCAGCATGAACAGGAGACACTTATTTTCTGAGGGAGAATAACACTTTTCCCCCCCTTTTTTTTTTCCTTTCACCTCTAACCTCCTATGTGCTCTACACTAATGAAAGGTCAGAGGTTAGGACTTTATTTTCTTCCAGACCATGAATGCAAAATAGTGCCAGAATGAGCAGTTCAATGACCCCTGTGTGTTCTGAAGCCACCGAAAAATGAAAACAAATGTTAATCTGAGGCGTGACTCAGACTCTCTTTGGTGATCTATACTTATGGAGCACATTAGGGCCACTTACGAAATGAGGCTGAGGGGTGATCTTTGACCCTGCTCTGTTTTCAGATGGCCGTGCTCCATTTGCTGGGTCCTGGCGCTGCTGCCGGCCTCAAGTGCAGGGCTCCTGCTCCTTCTCCCGCGGTGTCCACTGCTTCCCAAGTGCAGCTTACATAAGCCAGAGCAATCGCCAGCACACATCAATGGCAATGCTCCAATTTAAGAGTAGATGGCTGGAGTAGGTGTTATTAGTACCCTGTGTCAAGCTGTGATTGTTCACATATGGCTGCAGGCTGAATAGCACTTTTGATTCAGGAGAGAGAAAGAAAAAGTTGGTGGTAAGGAAAAAAAAAAAGGAGATGAAGCAGTCTTGAATTTACCATTTTCTGATTTGAGGTGGTTGGATTAGAAATCCTCCTCTGGATTCCTAGATGGTCCTTATCTTAAGGTTCTAGTACTGTGACATTGAAGCCACATATTCAGCAGCAAAATAACTGTTTACGAAAGGCTTCTGATGAATAACACATTCTTCTTGGCAGTATGAGAAAAGCAAGAGAAATATTTCCTCTCTAAAATTATTATTAAACAAGATTGAGGTTCTTGCGTTTTATCTTATCATTCTGAGACAGACACTTTTAATTCCCTTTTTTCTTTCTTTACCCTACTGTTTTTCCAGTTCAATGTCTGTAATGCAAATAAGAACCAGAGGTTTAAGTCTACATTGTTTAGCTCTGAAGATTACCGTTGGTTTACAAATGCGAGCTGTATGAAGACTGTTAGACAGTTTGCTTTTTTTTTCCTTTTTCAGGAAAAATCTTCTGAAGTAAAAATTGTAGATGTCACATCAGTTTCTATTTGAATATTTCTTATGGCAGAATGGCCTAGAAAGCATATATTGTGCATATACAGTGTTGTGCAAGGGAAAAAAAGGAAGAGATGAGATATAGCTGGCCCTATTAAAGCTTGCAAAGAGAAATTAACAATTACATTAAATTGTACTTACTTACTTGTCAGGTGTCAAATTAAAAAAAAAAGCCAGTGAACATTTTGCTTGGGATGGACTGAACATATTTCTAAGCTTACAGGTACATAAAGCCCTGATATACTAATATTGTAATTCCCTTCTTCTGCACTTAAAATGATCTGCAATTTTCACTGTTTCAACAGGACTCTTCAAGTGGAAAGACTGAGCACTAGAGGTCAGAAATAATTAGATGTTCTCTTTCATTAAACAATAATTATTCACAAGTTTTCTGCATAGTTCAAGTGCAATTAGTTTCAACTGGTTTTAAAGAGTATGATTTCATATCTGGTTTTGGGGACATCACCTATCATTGTAGTTGAAACTACAGTGTTTGCCCACTGCAGCCTTTGCCAGCCTTTGTTTCAGGCTTCAAGGTAAAACTAAGTGAAATGATAATGTCAACAGGTATCGGTCAGCAATTTTATTTAGAATAACCAAAGAATCATACATTGTTATTATTCATGATTTTTGTATCAGTTAGATGGGTCTAGCATAGACTGATGGAGTTATTCAGAAGGTCAAGTCTTTGAGGCTGTGATGGATCCATGTATTGGCTGGTACTATAAAGTCAGCATTTACTATGAGTTCTTAATGTACTGTCAGCAGATACTCAAGAAAAAAACACTGCAAGCTGTTAATGGTGACAACCATAAGTGGGTAGATTAGCTGTAGATGTATATTTACCTTTAAGCTGCAACAATTGGTTAGTCTGAGGAGCAAAAACCTGATGTGAGAGAAGGGAGGGAAGAAGGCAATCACATCTATAGGAGCTGTGGATCACCAGCATTGCTGGAAGACAAACTACTTCAATTTAAGGATGCAAAACTAAATATAAATATGTCGTCTTTTGAGTTCCCCAGCTTGCTGTCTTTACTCATGTTTCAAAACTCATCAGTACTTTTCAATAGGCATAGCTTGACAGTGCCTCTTGCAAACATGAGTCTCAGAAATTCCCCTCGTATCTGACTCCCTGGATCCTGAGTGGACTCATCCAGAAATCCAGGAGCTGAACTGAATGCTGGTAGGCAAATGTGTGGAAGATTCACGCTTTTTCTGTAAAATCCTAAATATTGAAATATTTGATTTAACATGTCTTGCTTTAGGCTAAGTTAATTCATAGATGTAACTTTAAAAGAAATGTGAGATGTCTAGTGGTATTTTGCAGAGCTGTTCAGGAGAAAAATCTCTTCCCTTGAGTGCTTTATGTCTAAATTTATGGAATCCTTTAAAATCTGTTTCATTCTGACTTGATTCTGATTTTTGCATGTCTCCTTTTTCTTTTACCTTTGCTTTCCTTTTGGGTGTCCATAAAGCAAAAAGCTTTGCACAGACTGTCCTGGTTTGACAGGAAGGGAGTTTTTTAAGGAAGGTATAGTCAAACCAATCATGGGTCAGAAGTGAGTATTGACATCTGGTGTGGCCACTAAGGAGATTTGTCACCTCTGAGAACATGGGGAGATAAAGGAGAGAATCACAGAGGAACTTCCTTTTGTGTTCCGGCGGCAGAAAGGAGCACGTCTCCTCCCTCACCCAGCCCGAGGCCTGAAGGCCTGGGCCTGGTCCTGGGTGGGGGAGGGGCAGCCATGCAGCCTGAAGTCACTCGGCCTGAGGAGAGAGGTAGGCCGGAGCCCGGAGAGAGAGAGGTGGAAGGGAATGGACTGAGCCAGCTTCTGCAGGATGGAAGGGTGGAGAGAAAAGGAGATGGTTCTCTACCCTCCCCCCCCACCTCCCAGAGACAGAGACTGTGTTTGTGCCGGCCGAAGAGTGGAGCGGGGGAGGTTCCAGCTGTGGGGGAGTCCTGGAGCTGACAGTAGTAGAGACTGAGACTTTTTTAA
>WEIT01030545.1:1881-24550 GCA_013389985.1 Dryoscopus gambensis | reverse complement strand
ATGCCAAGTGGATGAAGAAGGAGAGAGGATGAAGAGGGTGGGGTACTGCCCTCTGTCTTCAGAGCAGAAGACCAGGAAGAGGGTATGGTCATGCCCCCTCTCTTCAGAGCAGAAGAAACCCTCGGCCCCAGGGGTTATAAAATGGGGGGGACTGTTTGTCCCAAAAAAGGAGCTTCTGGTACTTGGCAAAGTGTCGTTGAATCCTGAGGGCAGTCTTGGTCCGTGGATGGTGGTGAGAGCACCAGACATGGAAGGACACTACGGTTTGCAAGAGAGACTCCTCTCTTCTTAGATGGACTGAGAATTTATTATTTGAGTATTGTTAACCGATCAGGAAATCCAAGGTTTTGTCTGATTGTGGGAAGGGTGGAAGTTGGGAGGAGGAGGAATGTTTCGGAGAGTTTTCATGTTCCCTGTGTGTTTCTTTCCTTTAATGTAGATTATTAAAGTTTTTTTTTTCTCCTATTTCTAAGTCTGAGCCTGCTCTGCTCTGTTCCTGATCACATCTCACAACCATTATCAGTAAAAATATATTTTCATGGGGCACTGGCATTGTGTCCAGTGTCTACCCATGACACAGACATAGCCTTGTTCTTGTTATCTTCAAAGTCTTGTCTAGGTTTTGAGCCTGGATAGCAACTATTTGTATAATCTGTATAAATTATCTATATATTTATGTAACTTTTGTAAGTCTTTCTGTAACTACGCATGATGATACATAGCATTATAATAATATAAAGCTCCATTAACATCACAAAAGAATATAAAATCGTACAAAAATGTGGGCCCTTTATTCCAAGTCATCTTCTGTTGTGGTTTTGGATGGAAGGACAATGCAAAGGGAGCTGAATGTGAAAGGGGGACTTTCCCTCCCCCCAAAAATTACCTAGCTTTAATTACCAGGGTGGTGCTTTCTTTGTATATAGAGATAAAAATATTGCATGCTTAAAATACCACTTTTCTGTGAAATATTCTCTTCTGTTTAATCTAGTCTGAACAGATTTTGGTGTTCTTTCCTTGGATAAGAATCTTAATAGGAATCTAAATTGTCTCTTCAGGAAAGGCAATAAAGACATTGTACTCAGTGTTACTCTTTCTCAGGGCCAATTTTTTTAATTTGAGTTTAGATAGCCTTTTCAGGGGGCTACTCACTGAAGGGACTCCTACAGATTGCTTCTCACCTTCTGTCCTTGCCAGACTTCCCTATAGAAGCACCATACAGAAGCAACACGGTGCAGAAAGTCTGGCACAGCTGGTAGCCATCAAATGAGAAGCCAAATCCAGAAAACAAGAGGTCAGAGTGAAGCAAGGAGAAAATTCTGGGAGCAAGACCACGTTTCTTGTTGCCTCTTCTCCAGGCCCATTGCCTGATTAATACAAACTATCTCCTTTCCAAAACCACCTGACAAAACTGAGAAGACAGAGCTGTGAATCCTGCTTCCAAGGACACACAGCAGCTTTTCAGCAAAAGGGAAAGAGGGTGTCTTCTTGAATGGTGAGAAGATTTAGTTTTCACTGTTATGAGTGAATTGTTTCATATGTTGTGAGTTTTCATCTCATTTTACCCTTGTCATAAATCCTCTGTCTTTGCTCAGAGTATAAAAGAAAATGCAGAAATGAGTGGTCATGGAGAAGAGGATATAAGCGTAATGGAAACAGACCATCAGAAACAAATTTTAAAAACAATGCAAAGGTGAGAAAAAATTAGGAAAAGGAAAAAAATGTACATTATGTTCCCTATCTTTAAAAAATGCACAACTTCCATACTGAACATCAACTGCTAGAAAATTATTGATCCTATACCAGCAATAATGTTCTTCTTCAGAAAGATTTCAGAAAGTTTGTTGAATGAGCTAGGGGTGTGAAATTTATGTGAGCTGTTTGGAGCAGGAGCTATCTTTTATACATTTGTACAATAGCTAGCACAAGATATTTTCAAATATCTTACCAGATAAATGGAGTTATTGGGTAGTGTCACCTAAAATGCAATGGTAGCAAAAATAATAATAAATCTCTTGGTACTGAAAAGAAATTTAACTCTAAATCACAACGTTTTATCTTCATTTTTTGAAAAGCTGTTGCATGTTTATCCAGCCAAACAAATTAGGTATGCTGGATCTCAAAGCTCTAAGAGTTAAAGGCCAGACTGGATGGGTCTCTGAGCAACCGGATCTAGTGGAAGATGTCCCTGCCTATGGCAAGGGGCTTGGAACTAGGTGATCTTTAAGATCCCTTCCTACTCAAACCATTCTGTGAGTCTTTGAATCTATACATCTCTAAAGAAGTGCACAGCATCCTGGAAGACTGAAGTGTAAAACCAACAGGAGCCAAGAACGTGCCAGCAGTTTCCCAGCCTTCCCATGCAACACTGAGCCTGCCTCTGCAACCTGGACACCAAGCCTGATGTTGGAGCTTGCCTCTCCACAAACCACCGCCGGCTATTTACCAGGCTGGGAAAAAATCTCTATCGACACTTTTTGTCCCAGGAATTACAGAATCCGTGACCAAAAATACACAGCACAACAATATATGACATAATCCTAGTCAAATACAGGAGATATAGATGTGTCTCTGTGTATGTCTGCATCGTTGAAAATACAGTCTTAGAACCTCCAGGAAACAAAATGGACTATAGAAACAGTGACAGCAGCAACTACAGATGAGCAAAGACAATGGTTATCTATAATTTTTCCAAAACAAATAGATACACTAACAGTTCACTCAAAAAACTCAGTCAGGGTCTCCAGGCTGTCTCTTCCTCAACTTGTCTCCTGGTCCTCATGTTAACATTGATTTCTGTTAATTTAATTCCTATAGTGTCTCAGCTGAGCTCATTTGTAGTATTATCACTCATTCTATAATAAAAAAATTGCCTTTGCTTTCATGACACTCTGTTCTCATGAAGTGGCCTTGTAGGTGAGTGACAAAGCTGAGTGTAAACCCCACATGTGCTCTCTCCTACTCCCAGGTACTTAAACCTTTCTTATTTACTTTCATCTGACTCACCAGTCTACCTGGATGAAAAAAATCCCACCTTAATGACATGCTAAAAGGAAGGGTGACAGTTCTCTGTGCTTGCTTTCCCGCTTGCAATAAATACCCACCTGAGGCAAATGCAGTTGTGTTAGTAGGCACAATGCACACAAGCTCCTATTTTCTCCCACTGCCTAGTTAATGGGCAGCCAGGCAGACCAGTGGGATCACTTCACGATCACAGAGCTGACAAAAACTCTGCGTCTGGAAAGACAGCCTCACGTTTTCCAGACTCCTGTCCCAGGGAAGAGGAGCTGGGGCCAACATCCCAAGATTCAGTTGTAGTTAAAGACCGGTGAGTTCTCCAGACACTTCAAATTTGCCCAAAAATACAGTTGGGTATGAATGGGTATGAATGAAAGATAATTCCAGATGAAAGAAGAAATTATAGAGAGCAGAGTTTCAAAAATATCACACGCCCATGGTAACAGGGTTCATTTCTAAAAGGTTTAAATGACATTTTTTCATGTAGTTCTCACTGTGGCATTTCGATAAAGCTTCTCTGAGTTGCTTCTGTCTTGGCAGATGCTCAGCAGCTCTCTTTTTCCTCTCCTTACTCTGTCAGCAGCATCTGGCTGCAGTGTTTCCACCTCTGCAGCTGTTTCTCAGCTGTGCACACAGACGGGTAGGGCAAGGAGCTGACACACAGCCATCGGGAAACGAGGCAAGAGAGGGAAATGCTGGCTGGAAAAGAGCTTGTGAGGGGCCTAGGAGTCATTTCCAACCCTGAAGAAAGGCTAAGGCTCAGGTTTGCCAGCGTTCTGCGAGGTGCTGGTGGCAGGACAAAGAGGTCAGTGTTATGCACATCTGTCTCTGCGATTTAGATTTAGATAGGATGTGGTGGGCCAGCAGGGTAATGATAACATCGGGGGCAATCCCTGTGCCTCAGCACACTGTTTTCTCTCATTCTGTGAAACAACTGCTCATAATCCCTTCATAAAAATCCCAACTGCCAACTGGGAGCAGCTTTAAAGTGAAACACCTGCTATTAGGTGCCGGGGCACTGACTCCTCCATGGTCTGTACCAGGTGTTTGACTCCAGGTCAAGCTGGATGGGCAGATGGAGGAACATGGCTCTGTGACACTCTCCTACTTCCATCGCTGGATGGCCTTTCCCCGTCCCTCCTCACACTTCTCTCCCTTTCTCCTGTCTCTCTACCCCACACAATGGTGGTGGAGCTGAGACCCAGTGAAACGGCAGTGCTGACAAATGTTTTCACGTGTTCTTAGTCTGGAGTAATTGTGATTCTTAGTCTGGGGTAATTGTGATTCTCCAAAGCACACCAAGCATTTCACGGATCTTATCTTGCACACAGCTGTCACTGCTCCAGAAAGGGACAAGCAGAAGTTAGCTGCTGCTGCTGCTGCTTACTTGGATGCAAGAGTTGGTAAAATTCCTCTTCTACCAGCTCAGCTTTTTGAGAGATTACTAGCAAGCCAAACCAAGGCAATTTCTTTCTGAGCAGGATTTCTTTCCACCTTCCCAAGGCTCACAGTCTTTCCCTGCTGCTGTTGGCTGGCATTAATCTTAAAATGTACAGTGTTAGGAGCTATGCCAGTGCCCATGTGTTTCCTTTTTTAAATAGCTCATGATATAAAAATATTGTTAGTTCAGACATGAAAATAGACCAGACAGGCATATAGGCAAGACTTCCGCTGATCAGAGGGAGTATGAATATCAGGTTAAGAGGAGGAGAAAGCTGCTTTAATGCTCCTGAGTCCAGTAAGGTGTCTTCCGGAGGATCAGGAGCACAAGTGCAGTTCCTCCATTTTCAGCCCTGTGTGCTGCTGACTCACCACCTCCAGGACCTCAGTCCTGGTTCCCCAGCTCCTCTGGGATCCAGAGTTATGTCAAGGAACATGAGAAGGAACCAGCCTTTTTGCCCCTCATCCCCAGCAGTTCCCCCTATGTCACTAAAGAACGGCACATGTTCTGCTTAAGCTCTTAGGCCTCTCCAAAACTACCACCAGACAGGGTGATTTTGCATTGCCTCTTATTCAGTCTAGTGAGTCAATATCACTCTTTGGCCTTATGCCTGTTTATTACCCTTAGTTTTCTTCAGCTGTGGTGGGATTGCTGGGGTAGCCATGGGATGCTGACATGGAAAGAATGAAAATTTTGAAATCTGCTTGCCAAGCATGTTCCAAAGACAAACTTTGGAAACCTATGTTTTGTTTTTATGTCTATACATTAAATTAATCTCTCCAGTAAGCCAGGTTTGCTCAAGAATGTGATTTTTGAGAAGGAGTGGCAATTAAAATTCCTTATGTACTTTCCACCCTTAGAGCTGAGGCCAGTGCATCTTAAAAAATAAAAGCAAACCACAAACACATGCGAGCACTGTGAGCATCTGATCACCCAACTTGACTCAATTGATATTTACTTATCTGAACCTTGTTTTTCAAAAGTTTTGACTGACACAAGCATTCCCTCTGATCTCTTCATAGGGATGCTTACCAGACATTGGGCAGACAGAGTGGGGAAACTAGCTTTTGCTCCAGCAGTTGCCATACAGGTTCTCTTTTTCCTATAAAACCTTTCTAAAAGCCTCCATGAGTTATTTGAAGGAGAGTCATTAGTGGAGGTGAAGAGAAAAGAAACAGGCTTTCATTGCTTTTAATGCAATGGTTAGAAAAACAAGTATGAACCTTTTCTCCTGCCCTTGTGTCCTATTTATTCCTTTTATAGGCTTTTCACAGTCTTGGGCTGTCTACATGCAGTAAAACACTTTGAGTAGGGCCCCAGTGGTCCATGAGTTTAGTCAAGAACTTAAATCAGACTTAGTCTTTAAAGGACTTTTTTTTACTGGTAGTAGAAGATTTCCACATGATTTGAGGTTTAAAATTTGATATTTTTTTAATTTTTTTTTTTTTATATGAGCTGGCCGTTGAATCTCAGTGAGACTCAGCCACCTAACCTTCTTAGGCTTCCTTGGAAATCCTACCCTCAGCCAGATAAAGCATGGTATTTTAGCTGAGGAATGAAGCTAGCATTCACATGGATGTCTGATCCGATGTTTTGTTGTTATTAGAAGACAGACTTAGAGGGGGACTGGACAGCAGAATAATTAACTATGGAACTCTCTCATTCTGTTAAACAATGATTGATACCAATAACAGAGGCAAAAAAGCAAGGTCAGAGCAGAAATGAGGCTCTCAAAGACAGCTGCTAGAATATGAGCCATTTGCTTCCCACATTTAAAATGGGAGACCTGAATGCCCTACTTGATCTCATTAAGAAATGGAAGTAGAATCAAAATGGAGAGAAGTAGGGCCATGCTAACAGGAGGCACAACTCTTTTCTTTTTTTCCCCTTTCTTTCTTTTTTTCTTTCTGTACATTTTAGAAGATACTCCTATTCTGAGAAGTATGTTTTAGCTTGTACAGACTGGTTTGTTCGCACAGTTTGAAGAGCTACAATTTGAAAGAATGGGAAAAAATGTAGCTACATCTAAAAATAATTCTAAATATATAATAAACCCACAGTTTCAGTTATATTCTTCAGTTTTATTTAGAGGATTACAAATATGAATTTAAGAAAACTTGTTTGTACATAAGAAGTAGTAGAAATATGTTTGTAAAATAAATATAACCTTTATTCTGTCAGGAATCCCACTGAAAACTATATGTGTGAGTATAGATATCTATAGAGAGAGATATATAGATATATAGATATATAGATATATGCACACACACACACACATACATGTGTGGAAGTGGGGATGATATTCGGACACAGTAATGGAGCAGTATCAGGACTTTCTTCCCCTTGTCAACACACTCCTGTCTGGGAGGGAAGGTAGCAGATGTTTAGCAGTGTGATGTTACTAATATGAGCACCTTATGTATCGCAGGCACTTAGCATATACACAAATAGTGCAGGAAAGTGGACTTAAAGAAATAGATACAATTATGTCTGAAACTAGGTCCCCCTAAATGTGAATAAAGACAAATAGCACCTTATTTTTTCCCTTTTTCATCATGAACTCCATGCTTAAATGCTGGTTCAGTAGGGATCCATAAGCACCATCTTCTCTTGGAACATTAACAGCTTTTCCTTCAGCACCTGGACTGTTACTAACCTAACCCAATTCTGTTTAAATAGTAGGGTGTAGTAAGCTGGCTTATTGGTTTGGCTTGGTTTGTTGGGTTTTGCTTGTTTGTTTGTTTGTTTTATTTCATTTGGGTTTTTTTGTTTTGCTTTGTTCTTTAATATGGCCTAGCAGAATAAAACAAGTTAAAGAGCTTTGGCTTAGTTGAGACCCAAGATTATCAGGCTTTAGCTGCACGCAAGCAAATTTAGCAGTGAATAGCAACTTAGTCCAGTCTGTGTCAAGGCCAGGGAAATCACATTTTGGGGAAGAGGCAGTGCCCATTCCACAGCCTTCAAAGATTGAAGCTAAAATTAGATGATGGTTGCTAGCCAGAGAAAGAAAACATTTTTCCCTCTTTTGCAATATATCCAAAAGCCACACTTTCACAGATTTCTATAAACCTGTCATACATTGAAGAAAAAACATAGATCCTCCCATTCACCTGTGAACTAAAAGCTGAGAACTTAGACATGGAGATTAATTTTTTCTGGCTTGGAAGAACATTAAGGAAATGTGTATCATATTATTGTACCCATTAATGTCAGTTTAATACAAATACATGATCAGTTTTTAGCTGTATTTAGGGGCACCTAGTCTGAATCTCAGGCTTCAAAGTTGATCTGAATTTCAAGAGTAATTACTAGTCACCCTATGAAAATCAGACCCCTTTTGACTTTAACAACCTTTGCATTAGACCTCTCATCTCTTCTGAAAACCTTACATTTTCAAAAACTATACCTACAGAAAGAAAACAAAAAAAAATTAGTCCTCAGGGGCCCAGGCAAGTCTCTGTGACCAAGTCTGAAAGGCAAAAGGGCGATCAGAGTTCAGACTTGTTACCTTTGAGGGACCAGATCTCTGGGTTACCACAACAGTGGCTGAAATACCATATTTCCCAGTTCCTCTGACGAGAAACCTGGATGTCAGATGAGGAAAACTGTGATTCTCATGGGAAAAAAATTTGGTAAACGTGTTTCATGTCAGGCATGGTACACCCACACAGACAAATCCAGCTTGTGGCCCTCTGTTAGTTTTTTCTCCTTACTTAGTAAGAAAACATATATATCAATATAATCTTTTCCATTTTCTTGTGGCTGAAGCTTCACTTGTGGGCTCCCAAAATGACACCACTGAAGAGCAGAGCCTAACCTCAGTGTTTGGTGAAAAAACACAGGAAAGGCAGCACCTCTACTGAGAAAGGGAGTAGAAGCAGTGAGCAATATATCTAAACAAGTGGACAAACGAAAATATACAGAGCAGCCACTACAAAGTGAGTGTATCTCTTCTAATTTCTTCTGGATATCTAAGGTGAATCAAAGCCAAGCCAGACTCTTATGCAACTAGAGGGAAACTGTCCACATGTTTAGGCCATTTTCTCTTGGCATTTCCTGATGAAAAACTGCAAAGCACAACAGCTCTTGCTCTAAGTTCCTTTGGTTTTGTATATTGTTCCACATAAAATAGACACTGACAGCAAAGATCCAGCTGCCTTTTTTTTTTTTTTTNTTTTTGCCTTTTTTTTTTTTTTTTTTTTTGCTATTTTGAGGAACAGTAAGTCTCCATTTGGGATGGGAGAAAAGGAATTTCTCTGAGGACAGGTGTCAGTGGTGAGGCAGAATATTTTTCTCTTGTTAATTCACTTTCTTTCTCAAAAGATCTGGGGTTTGCAGTGAGTATCCACGTTGGAAGCAACTTGGTTGTCAAGCATTTACCAGTATTATATAGTAGCAGAGATCCTCCTAACATGCTTTTAGAGGCTGTCAACAAAAAATACTCATTGTAACTTAGTCCTATCCAAAAGCTGAGTAACTGTTTTACAGAATTCCTGAGGAATATACAAGAAATACCCATATGCACAATGATAGGTGCCAGAGAAATCAAATCCCTCCATCAAAGCTGTATTTATGTTACAATCCTTTTTTTTTTTTTGGATGGAAAGGTCACTTCAATTAGCAAGTGGGGGCAGGGAGTTATTGTTGGTAGGCACAGCCCCATATTGATGGTTCCCTTATACGTCAGCGCACGAGCATTAGCATTGCTCAGATAATCTTGCTGGCAAGCAAAGAAACAACTATCATGTTACTTGAAAGAACTGAAGCTATATTGTACAGCAGTCATTAGTCTCCTTGAATCTGCTCATAATGGTGAATGCATCATTCTGCCTGCCTGCAAGTCGTGTAACAAACAGCACAGCCAAGTCTTTTCCAGTTCTGTTATTCTGTTTTAAAAAACACTGACATTTTCTTAAACAGACATAATTTACAATTTTAAGTAACACAACAGTGCCTTGGTGTGCAAGGGCCAGCAAGCAAACAAGACTCCTTTCACAAAGATAAAAAAAATAAAAAACACAGTCTCGTGCTCTCTGAGGTCACCATGGCTTAAAACTGGGGTGAAGGGGGAGGAACCAGGACCTTTCTGTGACATATCTTTGGCTTTGGAATATGTATTGTGCTCCCACAGCAGAAAGCCCTAGTGCAAGTAGAGCTAAAAGCAGTGTGTAATTCCCTCTGGGGACATCAGCTGCCTGTGCCTACACCATCCTATCCTGTGTCTACACCTACTGCACCTCAGGCAGCAGTTTTGGGGACTGAGCACCCCTGCTGTTTTGATCTCTGATTTATATTCCCAGCTTGCCTGACTTCCCCTGACTGCCAACACCACATGGGAAACATCAGGAGCACTCATGGCACCAACCACAGTGTCCTCCATACACCAGCTGGTTGACTCACCTTGTCAGGCACTTCCTGGAGCATCCTTCACCTGCCACCGTGGATCCCCACCATGGCATGCCCCTACTATTCACATTTCAAAGTAGAAATATATTAAAAATTATAGAATTTTTAGGATGGGTTTAGCTAGGAGGGGTGCCCTTCGCATTCACCCATCTACACTAGAAAGCACAAGGTGGTGCTCATGAACTGGCAAGTGAAGTCCTGACATATGGTGAAGTATTAGCAAATAACATGAATTCCCTTCTGGTGGGCACTAAACAGAAAACACTGTTCTGTTTATGGCCCTGGCACAGCTGGGCTTCTCTGCTGCTGCAGTGCTGCCTGAACAATTCAACTTGTCTGAGTCTAGCAGCTGAAGACAGATCACAAGCACATGACATTGCAGACCTCCAGGATGAAAATAATGGCATAGTTGTCATTGCTGAACTTCTGTGGCATCAGTCAGGGTGCCAGCTAAGGAGTGGATGCACTTCCCTCTCTTGCCTTTTGTAGAAGCTGCTGCAAAGTGCCACAAAAGTGGCCTTTTCTCTCTGGAATTTGATTTTTGCTCTCTATTTTTCCATGTTTGGAGGACAACATGCTTCCCCCTGTGGGAGACTGTAGCATAAACCATAAGGTAAATCTGTTTTCTGTCATGGGATATTAACTGAGGGCATTAGTCTTGAATCACAGCCCCTGAATTAGTACGGCCTGTGGAAAT
The DNA here is from genome assembly GCA_013389985.1 of Dryoscopus gambensis. Taxonomy (NCBI): domain Eukaryota; kingdom Metazoa; phylum Chordata; class Aves; order Passeriformes; family Malaconotidae; genus Dryoscopus; species Dryoscopus gambensis. The sequence continues at coordinate 13,988 of WEIT01030545.1, read as the reverse complement.
CCCCTTATCCCTGACAGTCATAACAGTGGGTTACTGTTTCCCCCAGGAGAGCACCTGGATGGCCACTGTTCCCTCTGTTGCCCTCCCCTCTGTGCAGGCTGCAAAGGCACTGTTGGATACAGGTGATGAGAGGCAGCTATGACTTTACCTGACATACTAAGCACTTTTATGTACTCATAGCTAAATAAATCATCCCATATATAGCTGTCTCAGGCAAAATAAATAAATTAAAGTCCTCCTTTACCTGAGGATTATCAACTCTAGGTTAGTGACATGAGGTCCAAAATCCAAAATCCTTCAAGAAAACTCTAATTCACTAATCACTAATCCTTCACTAAAAGCTCTAATTCACCAGACCCTGCAACTGCACCATAAAGGAACAACATCTTGACTGTGGAAGCCTATGAAAGTATGTGACTGCTACTTTAAATTAGTGATGGATTGAAAACAGCAGGTGACAACCAAACTGCAGCCCTGGTGTTGTCTAATAAGTGAGCAGAACCACCCTGCAAGGGCAAATTTTCACCTCCCAGAGCAGCTAAAATGAGAAAGACAACAGTAACACAGCCTGGAGGGCAATGAGATGTGCCCTAACAGTTGTCCCAGACTTAGATGCACTGCATCACAACCAAACTTTTTGGAGTATTGGGGCTTTTTATTTTTATTAGTGATGTTTAATCAACATTTGGTCATAGAAATACTCAAAAAACAGCATTAATGGAGGAAGAAACAAATGTCTTTACATTATAGGTTCCAAATTAGATCAAAAATGTCCCAAACAGTGTGACAAGGCTGTTGTCAGGAGATGGTTTATGTCTGAGCAGAAACAGGAAGCCTTGTGACTCACACATCATGGCCTATACCTGGATATTTCCAGAAAATTTCTCAATTATGAGTAGTTCAAATAGCTCAGATAAGGATTAAGTAAGAATGCAAATATCAGGGCTTTATGTAAAAGTAATTCAAGCTATGAACCTTTTCCAGAACATCTTTGTCTGGGGTACACTCCCTGTGTACACTTAGCCTTTTGGTCACGTTAACATTTTGCTGAAGAAGCAAGTTTGATAATATTTTCTTTGTTCACTCTTCCTTATCTTCTGAAACTTCAATGCACGAAAGTAAAATAACTTGATCCACAGGGGAAATTGTCTTATTTTTCTATTGTCTACAGGCTACAGAAAATTTGAAATCAAATCTGAAATTAAAAAATTGGCAGAATATGAATTGAAGTCAGTATTAACTAGAAACTTCAGCATAAAGTATATTCTTTTGATCAAGTAATATTCTAAATCCCATGGAAGCTTTTGAAGAATATTTAGAAGTAAAACAAGTGGGAAAAACCTCTCTGTGCCAAATTTTGAGCTGTTTTTTAAACACACATCAAGGCAAAGCCATAAAGCAGCCAATTGCCCGTATCTTCTGCCAAGAGCAGCATTCCCTCTCTCTCTCTCCCCCCCACTTTTCCCCTCCTGCTCCCTCCAAATGAACAAGATCAAGATCAAGAAAATTGCATGAAGTCCTTGAAGCACGTTTCAAGTTTGCAGGAATATCATATTCACATGAGTCACCACCCCACACACACACATACGCACACTTCTTCTTAGTTGCTTCTGCTGCTGACACAACCAAGGAGCAACTACAGGACTTTGGAGAAAGACAAAGAAATAGGGAATCTGGTAGCCTGTGAAAAGCTAAAAAGCAGAAGTAGGGTTACAGAGTGAGAGAGAGAGTGGGGAGCACTTTCTCTAGATGCCAAAAAATTACTCCCTGCAGCTGTGTGCTAATATTATGATTATTATTTTGGCAGACGTTTTTTTGTTTTCTTTCCCAAGCTGATTCTGCTCCCCTCTTGTGCAGGTATTGAGCTTGTGCTGGACTAAAAAGGCAAAAGAAACAAGGCCATCAGTTTTATATTTGCTCTGCTCTGTCCAAGATATATAGCACATGGCAGCAAGGGAAAGCAGGAGACAGAGGAGAAAAGAACTGTGTTAATGGTTGCAGCCTGGGTAAAGACCTTTGACTTTTTTGACAGTTTTAGTTCAGAATGAAAAGATGACAGGGATGAAGAGAAAAATTGCTGATTTCTAATTGCCTCTGTTGTAAATAATTAATGCAAGTAACTTGGTGTATCTGATTAGCCTGAAGCTCCATGAAGACATTAAAAAAGCTTTAGTACCAGAATATCTTGTTGGAGGAGGTTGTGGTCAGATCCTTCTCTCTATCAGTCTTCCAGTGAAGAAGACCTTTCATCATTACAGACCTTTCATAGCCATCAGGAGTTTACATCAGCCCAAGCCCTCTGCATATCACATGCTAAATCAGCAGTCTTCCAAACAGTACTGTCCATGACAGGCACTGATGTCCAGTGGTGACAAGGCAGTTTTAGTTCCTTGATAGTCTGAAAGATGCCTTACATACTAGTTAAACTTCTGCATTTGTGCAGAATTATTCCTTAGATACCCCATTCCGCAGAATTCCCTCCCCCCCACAATTATTCCTTTAATCCTTAGAAAATAAAGTTCTGCACTCATTTTTTTGCATCTGTCCTGTAACTGAGTCCCTGCAGTATGAGGCTTCCAAGCACATTTTCTTAAAATTCCTTAGCAGGCATGACAAAATGTGAGGCAGTATGGGTACAAATTAGAATAGAGCCTGAATTTGTGAGTGTCAGTCGAGCATATTTATTTAAGTTATTAACATAAGAAGAGGTGTTCTGCCTTAAATTGAGATTCCAGTATCCCCTATATCCACTTTCTATTTCCTTTATTTTTTCCTATTCTGACATTTATTTTCATATGTTGTTTCTCTCTGTAACCATGTTGCTTTTATCATACATCTTTTTTCCTTCTTCTGCTTAAAAGCCCTTACAATATTTCATGTACTTTTTGTTCTTTGTGTCTCTTTTATGGCAGCCTCCATTTTCTTGTGTCTGGAACAGCTGCACTCATTTGTCCTCTTTAGGGCCTCAATCCTGAAAACCATCTTAAATCAGAAAACACTTAGGCACATGTTTAGCACTGGGGTTAATTTTTACATGAAGTGCAAGGTAAGCATTTACCTGAAGTTGATCAAAGTTCAACTGCTTTGCCAAACAGGTGCAGATTTTATATATATATGTACATATACACACATACATGCTCACAAGACAAATGTTTTGTTTGAAACTGAACAGCTTTCCAGAAGGAGAACTGCTGGCTCATGAAAAGTATTTGGCAAATTATAACTTCTGTCTCAGGTACCTAAGACATATTACATTCATCACAATCACTCACCTCGGTGCCTATTAAATAAGACCTTGCACAAAATACATCCGCTCTTCATCCATGACACACGACTGGGGTTTCTTTCCAAAGTGCTCATTCCCCTGCTGCACTGGACCTCTGCAGAGAGAAGCAGCCGCTGTGGTGGAGTGACAGCCAGGAGAAGCAGCACATCCTGGAGCTGCTCTGATACAGGGACACAGGCGCTGTGTCTGGGAAGCTGTCCACAAGCTTGGATTGTGCAGGAAGCTCTGCAAGGCAGCTATGCTGACCTGCCTTTGCATGGGCTCTACAGAGCTTCTCACCAGGGACCTGCAGAGGCGTGTGACATGGCGACAGATCCATCACACACAGATAGACACCCAGAGAGCTCCCTCATGACCAGCAGGTCCCTCTACTCCACTCTTGTGGACACCATCTGGAGTGCTGCATCCAGCTCTGGGGCCCCCAACATAAGAAGGATGTTGGCCTGTTAAGGGCAAGTACAAAGGGGGGCCACAAATATGATCAGAGGGATGGAGCACCTTTCCATGAAGATAGGCTGAGAGACTTGGAGTTGTCCAGCCTGAAGAAGAGGAGACTCTGGAGAGAGACCTTATAGAACCTTCCGGTACATAAGGGGGCTACAAGACAGCTGCAGAGGACTTTCCACAAGGACTTCTAGTGACAGGATAAAAGATGATAGCTTCCAACTGAAAATGGGTAGATTTAGATTAGATATTAGGAAGAAATTCTTTACTGTGAGGATGGTGAAGCACTGGAACAGTGACACTCAGAGAAGTTGTAGATGCCCCATCCCTGGAAGTGTCCAAGGCCAGGCTGGATGGGGCTTTGAGCAATCTGGTCTACTGCAAGGTGTCCCTGTCCATGGCGGGGGAATTGGAACTAGATGATCATTAGGATACCTTCCAACACAAACCATTCTGTGATCCTATGATTCTATGATCCAAATTGCAATGCAAGCACGTTTACAGCAAAAGGGAACTCAGAAGACCTTTCGTTGATATGCATTATTCCTATTGAAGTTTATATGTATTCTCAAATATTCATTTTTTTCACTCAACTCATGTTGCAGTGTTCTCCCAGGCTGCACATAGGAACCCACACACCTACACATGCCTTTAACAGGGCTTTGTTCCATCTTGACCAGGGCCCCTTCACTTTGTCAGCCAGATAGTCAAAAAGACAGGAGTATTAATTTCAGGCAGAGGATAGATATGGCTTTAAAACCAGAGCTGTTTCCCATGCAGAATTCAAGAATGTGGGCAGACAAGTTTGCCTCTGCTTGTGCTATTGGTGTCTTCCAGCAATGAGGCTTGACCCCTATGCTCCCTTCATGTCTTTTCCTGGATGAGTCACTTTTTCTAAATCTGTTCTCAGGTGCTCTGTTTTCACACTGTATTGGGAACTTGAACTGTGAATTCTTCTGGCAACAGATTACCTAAATATCTGGGCTTTTTGAAATCTATATCCATTTGGGGATTCAGTAAATGAATCCATTCAGATATGCCAAGGGTACCAAATGTGTTTAGGTATTTTGCTGAACAGAGACAATATTAACACTAATAAGAACTAGTTCCACAAGAAAGGAATTGTAAAACTAGGAATCTTGTTGTTTTGTTGTACTTCTGCTTTCAGAGGCTGGTCTCAGAGTAAGACCTTGGGTGAGGAAGCAGAAAGGCAATTACTTCCAGTGTGCCGGGCAAATTTGCCAGAGGAGGGAAACTGAATGTTTGATGTGTTCCCCAAGGCCAATGTTCCACAATTATAAAAATATACTACCTCCCCTGTAACTCTGTGAATATAAAATGAAGCATCTTACTTACCATTAATTAGCTGTATTTTGTAGTTTTATGGACATTGAACATAGTGTTCTAATTTGCATACATTAACATGTAATTTACATGCTCACTGCAAGGTATTCAGTTTTATTGCCATTACCTTTTGTGGCCTATTTCTCTAATGACTGTAATGGAATACAAAAGAGATTTCTCATTGTGTTTACCCTGTTACCTTATACATGAGTTTCAGAATAAAGTGTCATGCTGAGAAGTAGGAATTTTCATGCAAAAAGATTTGCTTTCTAGTTTCAGCCACTTTGTGACCCCCCACTCTGCTGAATTTTCTAATTCTTCCTATATTTCCTTAGCCATTGCTCTTTTTTCACCCACGTAAGGACACAAAATGTTTTAAAAGTCAGGTACAAGTGTAGAGACTTGCTCCACTGCCTGCACTAAAAAAAGAAAGTCAGACACAAGAATTAATGGGTTCTACTCTGTCTATCAGCACCTAAAGGCACAGAGAGAGAAAAATAATCTGCAGCTGGGGAAAGCTGAGCAGGGTCAAAGGGCAGTGCCTGCATCTGCATTCACTGAGAGGCAGAGAGGAAAAATAAAGGGTCTCTTTTTGTTGCAGCTCAGCACTATTTTAGAAAGCACAGATACTAACTTAATTACCACAGTTCCCTTTTGCACTAGAGCACTGCAGCAGGCTATAAATCAATACTTAAGGTCACATTGCTAAAAGCACTGAAAAAGAGTCTTTCCTCTCACTATAGCATGTTGTTTGCTGCTCCTGAAGCAGTGTCACGAGAGTTCAATATGAGACAGAACAGGGCTAAAACAATGATTACAAAAGAAATCAGAATTGCAAAAATGTAAGGTGCAAAGCAAGCAAGTCCAGTTATAGCAGATGCCATGATTGCATCAAACCTTCCATCCTCTCCCAGCTGAGAGACAGGAGACACAGCAGCAGGTGCCCGGGAGTATGAATACATTTCATTCGCGGCTGAATTTTTGTTCTGGAGGCCAAGTTGATGGGAAAAGAGTACATCTGAAAAAATTACAGTTATTTCTGCTGAGTATATCTCTGGCAACTTTATCACACATCTGAAATCAATTATACATATGCATGCATGACATCTTATTTCAATAAATTGTTGGAAATGGGGCTCAGGAGTTGCAAAAATAGATTTTTTTTTCCATTTGCCTTTCTATTATACCTGCTGACCCAGATATTTCACAACCTTTGGAAAGGAAAACAACTCATATGAGATTGGGAAGATATGGAAAAAGCCACTTCCAGCTGAGATACACTTGGCACAGCATTTAATGGCTTAGCCAGAGGGAGGTTTCTTTACGTTTGGGTTAACACTGGCAGTATGCAGCCAATACTAATATTAGATAGACAGAGGACTTGCATCCAGGTGCCCAGGATACTACAGAATGAGACACAAGATCCCATAAACGCCTAGTTTAGATGCCAGAACATCTACAACTTTACTGTTTACAGACTAATTTATGGAGCTTGTAAGAACTGTAATTGCAATTGGGATTTGAGGGATGTTTGAAATTAAAGTCAGAAATTTGTCCAATATTAAAACACAAATTTCAAGAAAATTTTTATTTTTAAAACACTAGCAGATTTCTACCTAAATTGAAATTTAATTTCCAAAACTTGCATGTTTCCTTAGAAGGGGCTTGAATCCGACACACTGGTAAGCACACTGCTAAACAGAGTTTTTAGTCCAGGTGTGAAGTGGCACGGATGCATTCAATTTAGAGCTATTGCTTCTAGGTTCCCTGAACTGCAGCCCAAACACGGCCCCTGGAAGTCTGATGTACATATGAGAAAGTGTGGACAAACATCCAGGAGCTAATCATGTCAGACATGCACTGTGGAACCCATCAAGGCATGCTTTGATTTAAAAGAAGAGATTCAGACAATGCATTTTGGACTCCTCAAATCATATTTTATGATAGAAATTTTTGTGAAAAATTTCCGAGAAGAGAAAGAGTGCGATGTCATTTTGAGTTGATGTGAGGATTATTTTTCACCCTTTTGCACAAGTACAGATAGCCCCAGTAACCTGTGACGTGTCTGTCCTGATAGTACAGTCTCCAGATTACTGGAGCCAACTTCCTGAGACATTGTTTGATGAGGAACTGGCCTAGATTCTGGTATGTAGAGGAAAAAATTGTCCACGTGCATCTTCATATCCAGGTGTAAAGACAAAGCTTATCTGTTCCTTTTGATTCTTCACCAGCAGGGCTCACACATGGCTAGTGAACATGTGCTGGCTAGGAAGAAGAAAAAGACATTATTTTTCCTTTTAAAAACATTGGTATTTTGATGATGGACATTGCTTTAGTTCATAAACAGTTACAGAGACAGGGCTTCCTTTGAAGTTACTAATGCACTTTTGGATGTATTTAGGTTGGAAAATTTTGAAAGCTTACAGACCGAATGGATAATTATTTGTGGCAAAATTGGACAAAGCTTCTCTATTCCAGTAAAAACAAGTAAAATCCCAATATTCAAAGCTATGCCCAGAGTAAATTTACTACTTCCTAATTCACTGATGTACTCTTGATTTGAAATCATCAGTTAAGGTTAAGGTTTCTAAGTCTGCTATGATTAAACTAAGTTTGATTCAACTTTTTTTAAGGATTAAATAGTGCTACAAAAGAAAAGAAGACTCAATGTACTTTAAATCAAAGGAGATTAGACAATGCCTAAATGTCTGACAACACAATATTCGTAACATTATTTACTAAAGCAACAGTTATGGGAACCCCATTAACTATGTGTTCCAAGTGTAACTATATTTATTTAAATTTGACCATTTGCAGAGCCCATCCCATTCTTCAAATAGCTTCACCCCCCATTTAAGGGAACAGTTATGGAGCTATAAACAGGAAGGTGGATGGGGATAAAACATTGTGCCAAAACTTCAGAAAATGGCAAGTTTTCAGAAGAGACATGCAATACCTTGAAAGAAAGGTGTAAAGTATGACTTAGGAAAACCCTAAGCAAATGTTTTCTACATGACATAGAGAACAAATTTTTTTTGATAGTGACTGGAGCTGTTGTGTGCTACAAGTAACATAAAACTAATATAAGAGTCAGATTGGGCCTGAGATTTGCACCATTGCATTTCTGCCACTGAGGGAGCCTTTTTTATGGAAAGATGGATGGCACTGATCATTAATCACAGGTTTGCTCAAGCAGTGTCACCATAAATACTGAATATGCATAAAATCACAGCTGAATGTACAATGACATTTTTCCCCTTCCACAGACTATCATATGCAGAAGTGATGTAGAGAAAGCCACTTACATAAACCGCATAAAAGCAATAGGATCTCTTGCTCATAGCCAGAAAATTTTGCTTGAGGGATGCACTAAGACAATACTGTTCATCTTGAAATTCTTGAATACTGTAGTTTTCATCCTTGATACAGGTGAAGAGTCTTCAGCCATAGTGAGTACATGCTTTCAGATTTAAGAGAAAAACAATCCCGTAATTTTTTCTGTATTACCTGAATACCTTTTCTAAACATAGCCTCATAAAAGTGCATTTACTTTACATTCAGTGGGTCATATTTAGATCTATATATCCTGTCAGATTAAAGGTCATGCAGACAGCTGAGAATGCCCTTACCTAATTATATTAAAAATGCATATGCATGTGTGTATATATCTATATGTTACATTTCCCTGGGGAATGGTATGATCCTCCCGAGAGACCCCCACAAGTTGTAACTATGTTAGCCCGATCCTTCCTTCCTTTCTGTATCCCATTGGCCCGGGGCCAAGAACCCACACCTACCGGACCCCAGACAAAACCCGGCTCCGCCATTGTTCTTCCTCTTTTTCCTCCTCCATCTCTAAGAATAAACATAAGGAAACTGAGCCTCTGTGAATCTCTCGCCTGGTTTCTGAAACATCTCCCCTCTGCAGCCCCCCAAGACTGGGCTGGCCTGACGAGTTGGGGGCTCCCAGGGGGGAGAGAGTTTCATCTATATACACATATTTCTGTGTCTGATATGTATAACACAATCTTGATTCAATAATTGATAAAGATGGAAGGAATACTGCTATTTCTAAATACCTGTCTTATTATATTCCTTCCAAGATTTGACAAATGTACTGTATAAAATTAAAGTATAAAATTTCTCCTTGAGGTGTTACAGAAGCACAAAATTATTTGTGGATTTTGAGAACTAGAACAAGCAATAAAATTCAAACAAATTCAAGTATCCACTCCAAGAAGTTTTGTGGATTTTCAGCGTAAGATTGATCAAGTCACAGAAAATCTTCTGGATCACCTAAGGATCACATAAAGGATAAGGCCTTTAAGCTATATCATAGTAATGTTATGAGGCTTAATTACTGCAAATAAGGCACTGAAGTCTTTTATATGGTTTTGCAGGAGAGTTTCTGTGTAGGAGGCACATTCCCTTGGTGTATTAAGGTATTGTTAAAACAGTACCAGGCAAACTACTCTCAGGGAGCTTAAATTACCATAAAAAGTTATTGATACTAAAAAGTTAAGAAACTGTGCAGCATGTTCGTAAGGACCATCTACTGGTTCTTCAAATAGTCTAAAACATCCCTAAACCCATTAACAAACATGTCAGGCTTCAACAAGTTGAAATTGTATCTAGTAGTAGATGTTCTCTCTGTGGTTTTCAGTTATTTGGTCTGTTCATTTGGTGTTTTGTGATTCGCTCTTTTTTTCTGGGGCCTGAAAGAATCAGATGTTTTTAAAAAATGAAAGTATTTTTGCTAAAATGCAAAACGATTATTTGAGATGTGCTGCCACAGCATCTCCTGACCTAAGAAGTTTGCTTACTTTGTGCCTCAGGATTATCAATTGGTAGACCTCTTTGGTCAGACTCCATGTCCCATACTCTACTCCTTCATTTTCTTCCCTGAGTCAAGATGCAGGAGAGGTACCCTTGCTAAAGAGGAATGAAACCTCAGAAGCAATATCATGTGTTAGGCTAGGGAGGGGGATGGACAGGAAGACATCTTTAATCTTTGTGGAAACATTAACAGTTTAAGGAGAGGGCACATGTCCATATATCACCACAATAACACCCAGACACTGTCAAACTGTGGCATAAGCCGCACCTAAGACTTGGGAAGCCCATATAGTTTTGGCAGACCTAAAGTCAGATTAGTAGTTAGAGGCACAGGTTATCCTTTCAGCAGAGGAGATTGTTTGATTCCAGCGGGCAGGCCGTTCCACTGTGCAGGATAAAGCACGTCTATGCTGTCATGGGTGCATCCGCAGTACAAGTGTTTCAACAGTTTCATGTCACTCTCAAGCGTGGACAGTCCAGACATTGCTGGAGGGGATGTGGAAGGCAGAGAGTCTTTATCAGCCCTGGAAGCAGAATGTGTTTGCCAGCTCACCTAAGGCAGACAAGTTGTCACTGAGATGACAAAGAAGCTCAAGAAAGCAGGAAAGAACCAGGTGTTGCTGCAGATATATTCCTTAAGAGAAGCTATTCCTTTCCTTGTGTTAACTGACAAGGCCAGTAAGAAGCAAAGTATGATGATTTTTACTCAGTGATGCCTGCAGATTTTGTGCTTTAACAGGGCTAAGGCAACTGCCCTTTGCTGACCCTCTTCTGGAAATGTTAGGCACTGTACTCCTGTTTGTATGATATGCATTCACAGTGTTTTGGAGATATTGATTAACTCCTTTCTGTGGAAACAAATGGATTCTCCAGTGGCAGGTTTGAATCTATCCAGTAAAGTGCCAGAGGAGAATCAAATAGTAAAGCCAAAAATAAGAACAGTAAAATGAGCTGGAATAAGGCTTAGAAAGCAGTTCAAAGGCCTGAATATTGAAGGCACAAGTTAGCTGCAGTTCAAGTACTATGGAACTGAGTGGCTTAAAATATTCATAATATAATATTCCTTAGTGTACCAAAAAAGACCACTGTCAAACAGCTGCTCTACCAGTCCATGACAGTGTATCCAGTTCTAGTCTTAGTTCTGTACACTATAAGTTTCTTTAAGACAGAAAAATAAAAACTCTGTGAAAGAAAATAATTTTTCCTTCTTTACAAATAATCTAAAAGAGCAATTTACAAAATACTGTGTATGTTTAATAATTTGCTGATAATATAAATGGTTTTTCCCTAAAATATTTCAATCTCTGCCTGAAAAAAACATTTTGAACATCATGAATCCATCCAAACATATCCTGAAATTGTAGCAAATTTAAGCAGGATTACTGCAGCAGTATTCAGGCTTTTGATTTTGCTGACGAAGTTTAAATCTCTGCACCTAATGCATACCTTCTGTTTCTCCAAGCCACAAGGAACAGTTTCCAAGACCCAATCTCCATAGCAATCCCTCTGGCTTTTTGGTTTGAAGGAATTTTGGCCTGTGCCACTGGTTATGAGAGCTGGAGAATCCGGGTTACCTGCCAAAAGTCTGGAAACGCATGATGAACTGATAAGCACCCCAAAGCCTTGACTTTGTGATTCCTCATACCTTGAGTCTTTGTACAAAGACCAAGCTCTAATGACCCTGTGGCAAATGCCTGCGACCAGAGTAAGGGCTCATAATGTTTCAGAGCACAAGGATGTAAATAGTTGGTTTTTCTGTTCAGATTCCAGTCAGAGGCAAAGCCTGAGGGAACAAGAGTCCAAATCTGAGTGAATGAAGATATGTTTCTGTGGCTTTACTCAGTAAAATATAAGAAGAGCAATTTTTAGGGTTTGTCCATTTTTTTTTTGTTTGTAGATTGGGGGGGGTGGTTTTTGAGTTTGAATGCAAAATGAAATGTTTAGTTGAAGAAGTTAAGAGTCAGAATCAAAAAAATTTTTTACCCCACTGCTCACTGAGGAAGACCTGTATCATACAGGACAGAGATACCAGGTTACAGTTTCTTCCTCTCCTTCCTGAAGCAGGATAATATGACTATATTCTCATACTTTGGCATTTCTTTGTATCCACTGACATGTTTTCCCCTTCTTCTGTGGTCTGTTCTCTGTGCATGCATAGCTTCTCACCCTGTTTTCAGCTGTTCCATTTACAGGACAA
>WEIT01030544.1:0-26151 GCA_013389985.1 Dryoscopus gambensis | reverse complement strand
TTCAGAGTTACACACTAGGCAGTACAGGATTTGAAAAATAGAAAAGTTAAAACCTAAGGCATCACCACCCCCAGCGCAGCAGATGTGGTCAGGAAAATATTGCTGTGCTATGTCTACAGGCAAATCCAAATATTCTGGAACTGCAATTGCATCATTCAAATGCATGCCTTCCTGAGAATGAGTCATTTTAGATTTGATAACAACCTCAAAGTGACTATAAAAATAAACTTTGAGAAAGCACCCTTAAACCAATTCTTCTTCCTCTTCTCTCACAAGTAAAAAAATTGGTGTGGTGAGATAATGATTAAAGAATGGTAATTTTTTTGTGTTTAAAACAGAGAACAGTTACTGGACTCTGTTCTGTCGGATTTCATTTTCTCAGAATAATCTAGAGTGTCTATCTCCTTAAAATATGGTATCAGTACAAGAAAGCCAAGACGTTCTTCACTGTGTTTTGCCATTACCTGTAAATTTAAAATCCGTCTTTCTACCTCTTTGTGTGAGTCTACATGGGACTACTGTAGATAGATCTACTGTTGATCTCTTCTGGACAGTTTAAGAATAAATTTAACCAATACAGAGTCTAAAAGTAAAAATGAAGTAAAAGTTCTTCTCTATGTTCTGTATCCTGTGTCTTTACATACCTGGTGGTGCCATATCATGTCAAAATTTCACAGGCTAAGCCTTGTAATTATTGAATTTACTAGGTCACTGAAGATACGAAAGATTCAAAGGCAGTATTATAGAAAGAATTACACTAAAAATGTGACATTTTAAATCAATTTTTATTTTTAAATTTTAAATCAATCCATGCTTGATTATACAATAGCAGAAAAGATAGAAGTTTTTGTACAAAATTCTAACATGATGAAAATACACAAAACCCCAAATAGAGTATTTGTTTCTTAGTTTGAGGAAGAGGGAAATGCTGTCAGGAATTATATTCTGCAATTTCAAATCTTGCAGACTAGTTGAATTGCTCAAGATATTGGTATAAAGCTCATGTGCAAATGAGACTTAGCTACGTTTTCCTTAATATTTCTCGGGAAATCTCCTCATATGGGACTTCCATTTTCCATTTTCATCTGTGATGTCCTGTGATCATCAAACAAAGACTATCCTGAACAAAAGTACATTAGTAATGATAAGAATAATAAAAAAAAGTCATCTGTGGAGATACTCACTGTCAGTGTAATGATGGGAAGTTTTCTGGAAAGTTGAATACAAACAATAAGTAATCTCCTCTAACACTTTCTCTGTTTATTGAAATAATACTAAAACCCCCCAAAGCACCACCCCACAACCCCTCCCTCATCTATATATTTGCTATTCAGGTATTCTCTTTATCGCTCTATATATTTTCAGTCCTGTTTGATAAACTCAATAGCATGTGCTATAAATTCTTTATACTTTTTTCCTCATATTTCTTTACCTTATATATATTATTCTTAGTTTAATAATACAGCACTGTTTTTCTTTATATTACTATGTATCTTCAGAACTGCCTACTTCCATTGTTTAGCTAATTGATCCGATATACCAAAATTGAATAAAAATATTGTCCAGTTCCAGACACAGTATCAAGCCAGTTTTTAAAAACTGAAAAGAAGAGGGATGTAAGGAAAAGCTACATACTCTTGCCTTTCAAGGCTGAGTGTTCTACCTTCCTGCTAAAAAGTGAGAGCAAAACTTGCTTTCAGTGTGACTCCTGATTCAAGTCATCTTTTTGATCACTGTACGTAACTGCTGCTGAGCATAATGACACTACACTGTAATAGTATTTTACCCCTCAAGTATATAACTGGAAGTTCTTATTTAGGTTTTTCACCACAAATGTCAGCAAAATTCTTAATCCTTAAATGCTTAAAGATAGATATATTTACAAATTGAGCAAATTGAAACAAAGTTATTTTTCCAAATAATTTGCATTAAATGGGTTACTCAAATTAATATGAAGGAAAAAAAGGGAAAGCAAAACCTGTTTTGTTCTGATGTTCTAGCGGCAGAATCTATATCAACAATATGGAAGAGATTAGATTAGAATCCCTTAGATTAATTTGAAACTTTAATTCCTTAAGTTTTCAAACCTTTTTTTTTCCCTTGGGGCAGGGACGGGGGAATAAGACAAATAGATCTGTATATATTTATGAGGAAATCCTGCTAACTTAATTTTGCAAATCTTCATTTAACACTTCTAGACCTAAGAGAGATTTTGGCCATTTCATCTGTTTAAGACATTAATACTTCTTGCTTTGTCCCAAAACATGCATTTTAGACCTCTCCCTTAATACAAGTTTAACTGCACCCCAGGCAGAGTGTTGAGGGGAGTCCACTCATCCCTTACCCACTAAAAACATTTCTCTTATTTCAATTGCTTACATTTTTTCTTTAATTTATTGACATGTTGTCAATTACTTCTGGGTAATATTGGTTCGTGTTCTTTAGGGCAGTTAAAACATCACTTAACTACATACCCTATAGTTTCAAAATATATTGTTATATTTTTACAGCTAATACTCATCCAAACAAAAAAGTCAAGGAAAAGTGTTTTTGAGATTACTGATATTTCTGGCTAATTATAGACACTGCTAATGATCAAGATAAACTGATCTCCTTGTTTATGTCATCAAAATTTATCTTGTCAGTGTCTCGAATGTCTTATTTACATTCAGGTTTCTAAGAATATGATCAATTCTAATTTTCTCTATTTTTGATAAAAGCACTATTTTTCCCACAATCATATCCTGTGTTCTCTGGAGTTTTACTACTCTGTCTTTCTTTAGTTCTCTTTTTTATCTTTATATCAATTCCTTACCATCTAGTTTAATTCTGCAAGTCCTTCCTGAATGAGCCCAATTGCTTATGTGAATTTAAACTCCACTTCTAATCATATTAGTATTAAATTTATTGATCTTTGATATTCCTCATGTCCAATCTCATATTTTGTTTTCAGTATCTAAGTCCCAGAAAGTGAATATAGGAAAAACAGATCTAATTTTCTTCTGAAACCCTATTGACTTCCTTTGTTTTCTGCTATGTTTAATCATTCTTGCCTTTGAAACACAAAACATCAAGATACTGTCTCATCTTTTCTTTTCCTCATTTCAGTAAACAAAGCCTATTGCACCCCAAAATTTGCTTCCTTCTTCCCCCTTCTAACAAATTGTAGATCTATGTACTTTAGTTTTGATCCTTTTGATGCTTATCCCAGTAATATTAATGGTTTTATTGAATCCAATGTCAGTGATGCTAAGGGCACTCTTGCCCACAATTTTAAATGTTGGTTGTTTTTTCTGGTTTGTTTAACTTAAAGCACTGTTTTCCTAATTTTTTTATGAATCCCCTTTAATATTCTTGCATGGTCTTGAATGCAAACACTGAGTATGATAACTTTCTTGATCACATTTTGTTTTCATCTTATATTTCTTCCTTTCTCCTCAAATATCAATAATATTAGTCATACTTGCTTCTGTGAAGAGCTGCCAAAGAAAGTAATTTCTCATGTATTACAAAATATTTATATTGGTCTGTGAACCTCAAAAGCCATTCCATGTGCTCTCAGACCTGCCTTTCAGATATCCATGTCTTCAGTAACTTTCCTTTAATATTTAAACCTTTCTGAACAACATGGACTCACTTACGACTCAGTTATGAGATAGAAATGCGTATTAGTCCAAGCAGACATGCATCATCAAGACTTGTCAGAAAAATCAAATGATCTGATCTTGAAAACATGGTCTTTTTAAATGCATAACTGATTATATTGTTGCTACTTTCTTCTGTAGTTCTCACTTGTGACATTCCAATGTACTGAAATTTCATTACATTAAAATTTCCTCTGTGAATAGGCTGTGGTTTTGCCTAATTTATGAGCATGTCATGGAAATCTAAAATAAACCACTGTGATGGTTTAACACCACCTGGAAATTAAACTCCAAATAAGCTACTCCCCTTCCCCCCACTCCCTCCAGTCAGAGAGGGACAAAGGCAGAGACTATGGTTTGAGATAACAATTTACTGAAAGTAAAAAGCGACGGAATAAGAAATGCACAGTAACAACAGTAATGTTAATAACAGAAGTATACAAAAAGAGAAAGTGCTTTACACACGAAAAGTGTTCACCACCTTGACTTAGTTCCGCGTGGCTGCCAAGGCAAAGGCAAGATGGCAGACACTCCCGTGGCTACGGTTTCCTCTCTCCAAGCCTGAGGCAACAAAAAATGATGATAGACGAACCCCAATAAAGTTGGGTTGGCCACTTCAGACCACTCCACTCCGCTGGTTCAATTCTGTCCCATGCCACTGCATCAAACTGCTCTGCTACACTGGGTCAAATTCCATGTGGCGCCGCCTATGGACCGCTCCCCTCCACTCGTTCTACTTGCTAGATATGAACTAACTTTTAAATACAATTAAATGCGGACAATATCTTCAAAGCAAAAGAAACGTGTTTATTTGTAACGATTCAGCTGAGCTGCCTGCGTCTCTCCCTCCCTGAGAGCCAAATACACACACCCTCCAAAAAATGGCTGCTTTTTATACCCTTTCGTGGCCAGGGGCGGACCCTGTCCCCTTCCCCATTGGATGGGTACTCAGGAACTTACATTCTCTCCCAACCGCCTACTTTTCTGTCCCCTCCCCTCTCATCTTACGTCCTTTTTGGTCAGGCCTTCAACCTTGCCCCTCTCCCAGCTCACATCAACACTCAACAGATTACCTAGAACAAATCCAAACTGTAGATAACAACACATAAAGAACAAAACCAACAACTTTCATTCTTTTACTTAATAACCTTTTGGCTGCAGCAAAATATTACCTCATCTCCCACATGCTGGACTGGATTCAGTGTGGCTGCTTCCAGCACCGGCGCGCCTCTCCCTCCTCTCAGCAGAGGCTCAGCTTTCTCGCCATTGCTTCATTCCCGGCAGGTGCTCAGCTGTGTTTACCGTTTGCAGTTGTTTTCTTCCTCAGGGGACAGGAGGGGAGTGGTGGCAGTGGGGGAAGGACAGAGCCTGCACGCTGGTCCTGGCAACTTCCCCTAAAGAAGACACAGAACAAAATGACGCACTTCCAAAGGTATGTTCCTTGTTTCTTTCTCCAGAAACACGCCCCAGAGAGATGATTTGAGTGGTATAGAATAGCAATTTAGCCCTGACTCCATGGTTCTAAGCACCGCCCCTTGTGAGCAAATTCAAGACAGCGATTATTTTATTTGCCTTTCATAATCTCTCTTACTTCTGTAATTCAAATAATTACTCCAGGGAAGACCAGGTTTTTTGATGAATATTGTAGACATGCTTAACTGATATGTGGCATGTTTAACAGGAATGCATTGGATAATATTGGCTGTGAAAAAGAATATGGTGGGAAAGATTAATTCAGAGTAGCTGTGAGATGAAGCATAGGGGAAACCTTATCCTCTTAATCTTTACGCATGAAAGCACTGGATGGATGGATCCTCCTGGCTAAAGACAGTGAAATCTTCAACATCTTCAACCAATAGTTGTAAATACACAAACACTGGCTATCAATTTGCATGATAACCATCTGCTTAGATGGCATTATTCTGCTCACAAGGTGATATAACAGCTAACTAGGCAACAAATGCCACTTCAGTTACTTGGCAGCCTTCCACTCCACACGAGCCATTTTTTCTGTTGCAAAGAATATTCTTTTAACCTCCAAACTTCATCACATCAGTCCCACCTGTTCCTACCAGCATGCCAAAAATTCAGCATGAAAGAATTGCTTTTGCAACCCAAAGGGAGTGCATGCAGGATGTCAAAATGTGTAATAGGTCACATTAATTAAATACTTACAGCATTTTAACAAGCAAAAACTGTGGCAAAAGGGGAAGCCAGAAGATCATGTTAAACAAAATGGAGACAGTTTATAAACTATAAAATGGGCTTTGAGTCATGCTTATCTTCTCACGGAAGAGCAAGAGTGGAAAATGAAGACTACTGACTGTTTACACTTGTCTTCGTGGAATAAAAAATCACGGTCATAAAATCACATTTATCCTGACTAGACTTTGTTCTGAAGTATTTTCTGTAACATTGTCTTCAAAATATTTTAGATTTTTTTCTTAAGTATAATAGGGAAAATCATTTTAAATCTTAACAATACCTGTAGAGTAGAAAAAATTAGCTAGATCAACATTTTACTGCAGCAGTTAAGCATCCCAAATTTTAGAAAGAGTTTATGTTCTGATTTAGAGGAGCCACATCATCTGAAGAAACAAATCCTCAAATGAATATTGAAGCAAGTAAATAATATATGATGTTTGGTTGGAAAACTGAGTCTTTTTAACATGAATTCTATGCAAAGCAAAGGGTTTTCTTTGCAAACAGAATTCATTCATCACAATGGAAAGTGTAGTCAAAAACTAAATAGGAGTGAACTAATTTAAGAAGTGTTGGAGAATTTTTTAAAAGAAGAGGAAGACTATATAGGGGAGAAAGTAATTTAAAATTACTTAAAATAACTGATTATTTAATAAATGAGAACTAATATGCATGTAAAACATAATTTTTTTTTCATTTTTATCATTTGCCAGAAGGATCAGCCTCCAAATTTGATCAAACTGATTTTCTTGTAGAAAATTTTCTGTAATTTTTTTTACAGAAAAGAGTTTTAATTGTAATATTGCTGGAACTTGGGTACTGCAGATGATATAAAATGGTCTTCTATTTTGAAAGAGATTTTCCAGTACAACAATTTGATGTTGTGGAGAAAACTACTAGTATAAGTTCCTTCAGAAGCTGCTTAGTATTCCGTCACCTGGCTAGCTTTATTCTTTGCTATATATCTCTAAATTAATAGACTGGCATATTGGAAATTAAAAAAATGTGTATTAATACAAAACATGTATCATTTTATACTACATGTTTATTACCATGTTATGAATGCTCAGATACCCAGCATCTGCTGAGCTCCTCTCTTTGGATTTCGGCATTAATATTTTTAATTTAAAGATTCTGTTGATAATTGACCACACTTTGAAACACATTGCACTGCTTGCACTAGTTAATCTCTTTATTTTTTTCTTCTCACAGTTACTTTTGCACATTTGACATGAAAGTGGTTCTTCCCATGCTAGAGGAAGATCGTGCACTGTTGGAATATGAGCTCTGAAAGTCTGGAAGCAGACAGAATTTGATTGCAACCTTGCACGGGAGGATGGGTTGTTGAAACCTGTGGGTGACAACCTGTGTTGAAGCAATCACAGTGACCTCCTCCTACAAGGTACTGGCACTCTTGTACTGAACTCCAATGACAATCAATTTTTCTGGCACAGAACATTGTGACTTTGCCTTCACTGGTCCCACACTGGTGCTTGGCCTTGACCATTCTTGTCTGCTTAGGGGGATGATGGTGGTGCTCAGGGAGCACTTACCCATATTTTTCATTTAAAAGAATTTTTGGAGGAAAAATTAATCTTAGGAGAGGTCAGAAACAATAAATGAAAATTTGAAAATAAAAAGGACCTAATTTTATACTGTTATTCCAACGACACATGCTTTTAGCAAGTAATCTCCCAATCTTTCTTATTCATTATACACAATAAACTACATTTCATTTCTCACCCTACTTGAACTTGGTCTTCAGTTTATTGAGTTAGAAGTAAAATGCTTTCCTGCCTATGAAAGCTCTCTGTCCCTTGCTTAGAAAAACAATATTGATTTAACCTGTGCCTTCAGATATTACCAAGCTCCACCTGGCAAAAGTAAGGCAATACAAGTAACAGGGAAAAGAAGCAAGTATGTCCCTTTTTACTGCTTTTTGCCAGTTGCCTAAAATAACAGAAAGTTTGGAGTTAGACTGGTCTAATACTCTCATTTTCTTTAATGTTTGCAATTGAATTCAAGGAAGATGAAGTTAATGACTGCTTTGGTGAATATGGGAATGTGAAAATACTTGCTTATGTTGTTTGTTGTCCGAATATGCTATGCATGTTATAGACCTACAGTTCACTTTCTAATGTTTAACGTGTTAATGTAATGTTATTATATAGCCTTTTCTTCCTGATTTGTTTTTTGGGTTTTTTTTTTTGTTTGTATTTTTAATAAAATAAGTCTGATATCTAATTATGGCAGTGCAGTTCTAGCCTTTGTCTTGGAAATAGAAGAACTACTAAGCACCACTGATATACTTTTCACTGGGTTTATAAAAAGAAAAGGAAATGCACAAAACAGTAAATGCAACAACCCTGCATCAAGCTTATTGGATCTCAATGTACAGCATCCCTTTGAGCTAGAACCTGTGTCTTTTTGTTGTAGTTTTTAATCCCTTTTACACTATTGGAATATCCTCATGAGAAATCTATGTAAGAAGTAAAACCATCTCACTCTTGTAAAAAATTGAGGGTTTTACAAAACAAAGCAGAAGCATGTTGTAGGAGATGGTGATGTTCATTAAATTTTAATGACACTTTAATAGCCCCAACAACTCCCAGAAATCTACAAATGCCTTTTCTTGCTCTTCCTTCTTTTCCCTCTTCCTACCCCACATCTCTGAGGATTCTGAAGCAGGAATTACAACCATTGGTGTCACAGGTGAGCACAAGCAAACCAGCTGTGCTGCTGATTCTAGTAGCTGCCCATATATTGTCTAAAGATGTTTTAAAATTATTGAGTTCACCAGAACCTGAGTGTAGGACATGCGTTAATTACACTCAGAAGCGATGAAAACAACTCAATGTCCTTTGAAAATAGAGCCAAAGGTTTTCCCTGGAGTTTTTGCAGATAATACAATTTTTTTTCTTTAAACTGTTTACATCTTTTATACATGTAAAGCATTGGTTCCTGTGAAGGAGAAAGCCTGCAAACTGAAATACTCACCACAGATTTTTTTTTTTAACTTCTAAAATCAAATAGAATTCTAGAAATTATTCTCTTTCATGAGAAACAATGACCTACATCTATTGAAGAGAGCTGTCCTTAGGGACCTATGTTTGCCATAGGCTTATTTTTCAGTGTTGAACAGAACCTTTATTATAGAACATACTGGGTTTTAAATAAAGAAATCCTCTGTCATAAGAAGAAAAATGGATTATAAAACACCTGTAAATGGAGAAGCTTTTCTTTAATAAATGTCTCAAATTATCCTAGGTAGCTCAGTGTCTCAGAAATTATGCAGATCTATTTTGTTATAGAGTACCACAGAATATTTATAAGCTGCCCCTTGTGGCAAGACAGTTGAGGTCAAAGCAAACTGAAGCACTATATATGACACAATGTATTCAAAAAATTCAGAATCATTAGTCAGTGTCCAAAAATGAAACTTAGTAATGCTCTGTTAAAATTCTTTATAAAATATCTATTGCTGAGTTCAATAAATATATGCCAAAATATTCTCTACTGTGAGGATGCTGCAGAAACTCCTTAGTGGATTTTTTCTTGACTCAAGCTGCAATAACAAGATTTATGTAATAGAGGCTTCCTGCTCATACACTACCTTTAAAATTCATTTCAGGAGTCTATGCATATATTCACTGCTGACCTTACTGTGATGCTAGGAGAAATCTGTTTTGCATAAATTAAGCTGAGACCCTTCATGAGCCCAAGATCCCAGATACATGCTGCTCACAATTACAACTGAAGCAAATTGACATCGGAATATCAAGCTGTACAGGCAGTCACTCGACAGCTTGTGATTGCCGCAAAACGATCCCTGGAAATTACCTAGGAAGCACCTACTGTTGTAATGTACCAAAATAACATCCAGTAGGTCTAAACATCCAGACCTATTATTCTAATCTCTTGTATAAATTTGCCCACCATACACTGAACATGTGTACATACATGTCTTTTTTTGTTCATCTATAAATGAAACAAAAAATTGTTATATATATGAAAGTAATAATTTTAAACAGAAATCAATCAGCAATTACTTATTTCCCAAAATTTTGTATTCATATTTATAACTTCCAAAGAATATAAGTTGATAACTAATTACTATTGTACATATATATTTAAGTAATGAAATTATTTTCGTGTTGCTTTTTTTTTTTAATTAGGCATATTCTTATACACATAGTTATTTTTTCCCCTAATCGAATTATAATTGAAATTTATCTTTTCATTGTTGTTCTTGTTGACAAGTGAAGAAAATCTCAGTGAAAGAAAGTCATACAGAAGGAAAGAACTTTATAGCACTAGTGATAATTTCCAGAAATAGTCACAATATATGGTATTAGAGTGGAGTGATGAAAGGAACTGAAAAACTGAGACTAGAAAATTCCAGTCCTCTGCTAAAGTGAGATTTGGAAAATTATCATATAATGGATGACTGGGTAGAACCCCTTGGCTCAGGGTAAAGTTGGCAACTGACTGGGGGAGTTGTTAGAATAGTGATGGCAAATCATGCGGTATATTCTTGGGCTGATCCTGCCCTTGCACTGCCCTTTTGTGGTACATTCAACCTCTTTTGTAGCCAGCCTGATAACTCTTACAAATCCTTCACAAATAGCCAATATATTAAATACGAATACATTAAGTATTTGTCTAGGAACTGTTTCAATATAGAAATCTCCTTGAGTTTAGGTAACTTAAAAATTAATCTCTGCACAAAGATATTTCCATAGGCTTTTTTGCTTATGCTGCCAAGAACACCTCTATGAAAATGTATTTAAACACACAACTATTTTAAAATGTTTTAGTTAAACAGGAAGCCTACAAAAAAATACAAGCAGTAATACTTAAGTATTATTTAAGCTTATACATTTGATGCAACTCAGTGCCAGAATTACTTATAGTTATCCTCAGAAAAAGAATTAAGTAGAAATTATACATTTTATATGGAATTTCAACCAGAAAACTGAGAAAGAAGATTAGAAGTAAATGACCTATATATGTGAGTTCTCAAATAGACACAGTTTTGTCACCAAGCATTCTCATAGCTCCCTATGAGACCCAAAGAGCTTTTTTTCCATTTTTATACATTAATTTTTTACTTTTCTTCTCTGATTTTTATTATTCACCAGACTTTTTAAAACCTGAGAATAGGCTTTCACTCAAAGTCTGGTGGAAATGGCATGAGAAATAACTTAAAATTAAATGCCTAAAGTTTTGAGACAGCTTGGAGCCACCTCCAATTTTTGTCTTAAGTAAACAACAAGCTCGAATAACCATAAGAAACAAAAATGCTTCTGGTTGATTTATAAGGAATTTACTTATCTTCTTACCTTAAAATAAAGTAATCTGTTTCTGTTCATATTTTCATTGAAAAAGGAAGAAATTCCTTTTTACTTTTTTTTTAATTGCAACATCTACTCAAATGAATTGTTTAGACCTCAGTTCACTGTATTCTGACCCCACAGAACACACTCTTATGTTCAGTAACTCCCTGATGGAACTCCTCTACTAGCACTGAGAGTGGTACAGACGAGAAATAAACTGCCATGGAGAATGTGGAAACATGCACTTCATGTCTCCAGTGCTGGATCAATCCTTTGGATCCTTGTCAGGTTTATTCATGTGATTTTGGATAATAATTTCAGCATGATAAGAAAATATATGAGTAAAATATATTAATTGTGAAATTATTCTGTGTTACTGTTCTTCCTAGGTATGCTGGTTGTTCCCAGAGAAAACTACTAATGGAATGAACAGAAACACTCATCTAAGTGATTCAATTTTCCTAATTTTTACAGTCTCTTCACAGGCTGAAAAGCTCAGGAAGGCTGCAGCAGCTGCAATAATTGAGCAAAAAATTCAATTAGAGACAGTCTTGACTGAAGCTGCCTGAGGTTTATTTTTTGTAGCTTTATTTATTTACTAGAGCTACAGTGAAGAGGACAAGCTGTTATTGTTAGAAGAATAAACAAAACCTTTTCTTGCTTTTTTCCCACCATGTTATTATTTTCCATATATGAGGAAACTGAAAAGGAGAAAACCAAAGCAACACATCACCACAGCCAAAACCCAAGTTCTCCTTATCCCTCTTTCTTTTGCAGAAGAAAGATACATCTATGGAAATATGTTCAGCAGGAACAAAAAACCCTTTGAGCAAAATGAAAATAAAGAGGCAAAGAAAATGTTCCAGAATAATTTGGGAAAAAGCCTCAAGAGAAAATACTCCTTGCGGCAAGGTTAGCTGGTCTTTGGAGCTACCTCTAATATGAAACATCGTTAAAGTTTTATGTGTCAAGAATGATCTGGTAGAAATGAATGGGCTGGAAGACCTCATGCATAATTTCAACTTTACCTGGAAAAATATTAATACTGTAATTGTAAGTACATGTATCAATAATTTTTGAAAAAGTGTGTAATGAGAAATATACTCTAAAATTTATTAAAAAATTATATCAAAATAAGGGAAATACAGAAAACTATAGAGATTCATAGAGTTCTTCCCTATTTTTTTAAACAAAAGGTCCTGGTTTAACACCTGTGCCATAACAAGTCTTCCAAGCTTCCTTTCTGCCCTTTGCAATAGCTGAATGAAAAGTTAAAGTTAAATGGAAATTACGCAGTCTGCATGTTGCCCGGTGACCACGCTGCTGCACCTTGCTGTTTAAGATGTCCTGTAGTGGGATTTTCATTACAGCAATAATCGGCAGAAATTTGTTACAAAAGTAACAAACCAGCTCTGGTACTCCCTTACAGGAAGCAGGACTGCAAACCCGATGTGAAGATTGCGTAGACAAAGGCAGGAGACAGAGCGAGAGGGATCAGATGCAGGTTCAGATCTTTACTGTATCAGGAACTCAGGCAAAAGACCCAGCCTGCGCTTTCTAACCCCTTTTGTCTGGGTGCCAGAAAGGGTGGGACAGAGGGATTACAACCAATGGAGTTCTGCACATTGTGAAATGGCAGGGAGTACATCCAAAGGGACAGTCTCAGGGGACGGTTCTATTTGAATGAACAAATGGAACATGGAACTTAACAGAATTTTCCAGAGGTCATACATATTCCATACGAGATATCATAAACATAAGGATATACATAAAACTGGGTGGGGGAAACCTTGAACCCATAACAATATGCAAAAGGCAGATCTCGCAGGGGCACAGGGATTCGCAGTGAGTAGGAGATGTCAGAGTACAGAGCCCTGAGTGCCGCTCATCCACCAGGAATTGCCAGGTGTGGGGGCTGTAGCCAGAGCCACATGCACAGCAACATGGAAAGCCATGGGTGGGCTTAATAAGCAGAATTAATTTTTTTATTATTGTATTTAGGCATTTCCCATTTCCCAGCAGTGCCACATCCAGCTCTGAGGTCCTCAACACAGGAAGGACATCAATCTATTAGAGTCCAAAGTTGGGTCATGCAGATGATGGAAGGCCTGGAGCACGTCTTCTGAAACAAGAGGCTGAGAGTGTTGGAGTTCTTCAGCCTGGAGAAGAGAAGGCTTCAGGGACACCTTTTTATTGCCTTTTGTTGCCTTAAGTGGGCCTATAAGAAAGACGCAGACAAACTTTTTAGCAGGGCCTGTTGTGGTAGCACAAGAAATGGTGGCTTTAAACTGAAGGAGGGTCAATTTGGATTAGCTGTAAGGAAGAAATTTTCTATGAAGAGGGTGGTGAAACACTTGGAACCAGTTGCCCAGAGAGGTGGTAAGTGCCCCATTCCTGGGAACACTGAAGGTCAGGTTGGACAGGGACCCTAAGGAACCTGACTGAGTTGAAGATATCCCTGCTCATTGCAGAAGAGTTGGCTTAGGTGGCCTTTGAATGGTCCCTTTCAATTCAAACTATTCTGTGTCTATGTGATATGTGCTTAAAACCAATATGCAAGTAAATTGATGAGTTGACTAAATTTTATTTATTTGTTTGCTTGTTTATTTTCATTTCCAGCCCTTCAATACTGAATGGAAATGAGTCAAAAACTCTTTCAGCAGTGATTTGTTTGTAGTAAATGGATTTTAGTGTGTCCTACAGGTATACAGGCCATGTCTAATTCTAAAGGGAACCAATCCAAGAGCAGTGTAGAAATTTGACTTTCAAGAGCCCTATAAATCAGGAACAGGTGTCTTTATGAATTTTTAAAATATGCACAGAAAGAGTCATAATGTATCTTTCCAAGTTGTATCCCTCACCTCCCAGAACTTCATGCCAAGATTGTATATAGCATTGAGATCTCCAAGATCACGATTATAGCTCTTATGTCTAAAGCAATTAAAATCCTCTCTCATATCTCACATCACACCCCACATGCATGTCTTGCTATAACCAGATGCACTATCTAAAATTAGAAAATCTACTTCGTTTCACCTCTGGAATACCATGTAATTAGGAACTTTCAATAAAAAAGGTTAATGCATGCCCAGTAAGAAATATTTTGTGTGACCACTGAAGATGCTGTACTTCTAAAAGTCTTCTCTTGATTTTCTTTTTAAGGGGTTAGTGACATGGTTGGTGAACATACTGTTTGCCTCAGCATGTCTGGATTTGTTTGGATTCCTTTGTATATTGCAATAAGCTTTATTTTATAATTGCTTAATGTTTTAAGAGATTCTTTTTCTTTTATTGTTAGATCTGAGTTGTATTTCCTTGGCATTTCAATCCTTTCAATAAAGGATTATTTCTTAAAATTAGGCAAGGTAAAAGTTTCCACAGTGCAGTGTAGCATCAGATATCATATCAGGATTTCATAAACAAGTACATTTCTGTATATATAATGAATAATCCAGACTTCTGTCTGAGTCTTAAGAAGGTAGTCAGTACATGAATTCAAGGTCATCCTGCATTATTTCATTGACAGTGAAGGACAAATGGTTTTATTTGATATTAATGGATGCTAAAGTTCTTATGTTCACTGATAAGACTAAGAGGTTAATGCAATGGCATGCCAAAGAAAGGCACAATATAAACTGTGAAAAATATTTCTGCATTGTGAACTGACTCCTTTCACAAAGCCATATATCAGAAAGTAGATGTTTGTTTAGCAGGTATCCATATTCCACATAAACTAATTGATAAATTTCAGTTTAATTGGCATACAGACAGCTGAGATAAAGAGTGCCTTTCTGGAAATGGTTGGTAGTCTTATATCAAATGACCTTCAGTCTCAAACAGAGGTTCTGCAAATATGATGTGGATTTATTATAGTCTTCAGCATTTAGTCAAAGTCACAGTAAACAACAAAGTCAAAAGAAATAAGGCTATCCATCATCCCCACATAGGTAAAGGAAAAAAACCCCAAGCTACTTCTCTAACTTGTACTTCATTACTGCTTTGATTTTCAAATTCATTTATATGAAACATGTTTAAAATAATGACATTTTAAAATAATAAACAGAATCCATAGTAGTAATATTCCACTGTCAGTTTAAAAGTCTCATTAGAATTAGGAAACTACCACAAAAATCTGGGAAAAAAGACCTTCCCTTCAAAAACAATCCCTTTTCAAAACCCCCATATGTACTCCTTACTTATGAAACTAATTCCCATAGGTACACTTGTGCTTGTTTTCCCCAGTAATTTTGCATATGATTTTTGTCCCTGGATCCTGCAAATGTTTGTACTCAGCTTCACACAAGCTGGGCCACGGAGTTAAGTTGAAATTCCTGAGTGACTGTGTGCCATCCAAGAAACAAGCATGAAAGCTAGGGAAATAAATAAAGTTTGTTTCTTCCTAACCATGAAAATTGATTCATGTTTAACATTTGCTTTTCTCATTATAAGCCTTGTCATGGAAACAAGTCATGGAATTAGAATGTAGGTTTTGCTGATGTAGCTTTCAGCGTCGAACCATAAAACATCACCTTCTTATATTTTCTTTAGAGCTCATTCTTTCAGTTTTTCTCAGCTGGGTCTGCTTATCTCTAAGCTGTTGAATTTGT
This sequence comes from Dryoscopus gambensis, assembly GCA_013389985.1. Lineage (NCBI taxonomy): Eukaryota > Metazoa > Chordata > Aves > Passeriformes > Malaconotidae > Dryoscopus > Dryoscopus gambensis. Next base: position 10,362 of record WEIT01030544.1, on the reverse strand, counting down.
CTGGCTGTTATCCATATTTTTTTATTAGCTAAGCATCTACTGGCTCACTTGCTGATTGCCACTTCATAAGCAGACCACAGAAAGAGTTTTTTTTTTTTAAAGAAAAGAAAATAACTAATTGCCTCTGTATATATTCTCTTTTTGACGGACTATTGAAGGAATCCTAAGAAAAAGTTCACCAGAACATCACTTCTTAACTGAAATAGCTGACAGCAACTTATCAATGCTTCCCAGTCAGGCACCTTCAGCGGAGCCTAGTTCTCTAAACAGTATGAGTTAGCTTGGGAGGTTCATTTTAAAATTGGAAAGACTAATTTTTATATGCATTGTCAGTCAGTATTTCTGCCATTTGCATCATTGTAAGCGTGGTTAGATCCTTTCACTCTTTAATGTCTATGTAACAACATATAGATTGTTGGGTAGTGACAGAGTACTTTCTCATGCTTTTAAGTAGTTCTCATGTGTAATCTCCTTAGCAGCCATGGGGCCCCACGTTTGTGTAATTGCTTCTAAGCATTAGGAATAGCAGAGGTTTTGCCTCTAATGGATTTAGAAGAAATGAATTTTCAGCAAAGCTCTATAGATTATAAAGTACTAAAAGATAAATGCAAATACGTGATCGTTAAGGAGCTAAACATGGATCTTTTCTGTTAATGTAAAAGAACTGTAATAAATGGATATTGCATTTGTTAATAAAATTTTAGCATAGAATCTTTCTATATAGAAGTCAGATATCTACCACAATATTATCTCTAACTTGAGGAGGGTATTATGAAGATATGTTAATTTAATTTTATTTTTTTTAAACAGAACATTCACTTCAGAATTGTTTCTGCATTTTTCTTTCTCTTCCAGAACCTAATTTTAAAAACATGGCAAGTAGATCTTGAAGGCATCACGGGAAATAATCTCATATCTCTTCAACTCCAAAGAAGTACTAGCTGTCCTCACACCTTCCATGTTTGTGCATTTCTTTTAATGCTCTTCATTAATATTTTCATTTAATACATTGGATGATTTGATTAGTTGTTTTTGAGAAGTAGACCTAGATCACTTAACAGTGATGAGTGACTGGCTTCTGCTGGACAGGTGAATGGGGGCTCTCATTAGAGTAGTTGAGCTACATCTACGGGAACTGAGCTTGTTCTTGTGTACTACAATGAACTATAGAAGTTATTACATTTATTTCCCACAGGTCATTTTCTAATAATTTTCTGATTTAATGCACTGTCCTTCCTTGAAACACATTGTTATTTATTTTGTTATGCTTCTCTCCCTTTATTAAAGGCTGTGGGTTTTGTTATTTCATATGAATTCTCACTCATTGCATTCCAGATTCTCTTTCTTACTGGAGAGACTTAAGTCTTGAAGCACTTTTACTGTTCTTTAATCAAATTTTATATTAAAAATGTTATCATTAAAATACAAGAAATATCTAGGTTCTTCACTTCTTATTAAAATCTGTGCAGTTAAATCTTCCTTATCCCCCAAATCTATGCTTGAAATGATTGACTACTTCTCACAATGACCAAATATTCTTGATTGCATTTTTATCATGGGTCACAGCAGTGTAGCAGCCAGTCAGTTTTTAAATAGTCCCCCAACAAATTTTGAACCACAAATTATTATGCAACTTTGATTTTAATAAAATTGTCTTCTTCACTTTTTGTCCTTCATCAAGAAGTGCTGCCCTTTAACACTGATATTCTAGTCATGCCTTTATCCTGATAATTCTGTTGGACAAACAGCAGTTTTGATCAAGTCCTTAATGCAAGAAAAATACTTATGCTGTACTCCATGCTGTGCCTCACTCTTCCTGTCACCTTCTGTCTCTTCTACCATCTACTGCAGAAATGTGCAACAGATGATGGAAGGGGAGGGTCAGGCTCTCGAGCAGTTGCTGGGGCTTTGCCTGAAGAAGTCCTTCAGCTGGGCATTATTTATGCAGAGACTTCGCACTGGGCTTGGAAGAGTCATAGTTTCTGTCAGGGTAACTGAGGAAAATTGCCATTGAAGTTGTTCCTCTGTCTAAGCTCCATTGCCCAGATACCTTTTGTGTCTCATGCCTTAAATGAGCTATTGCTGGTGTCCAATTCATCCTTTCACAGAAATGTTGCAGGTGGTAAAGCTAAAAGCAACATATTCCTTGTAAGATGTAATGTAATTGGTTTGAGAAGATGCTCTTCCACAGGGTAGGTTTAGTTACCTTTCTTTGGAAAGAAATTCAACTTTCACATGTAAAATGGAGGGAAAATGTGATGTTGTAAAGGGAAGTGATAGCTATGAGAAGGATAAATGTATTTATTTAAGAGATCAAAGTGCCCAACCAGATTAGTGATATGTAGGAGACTATATTTTGCATCAAGCAGCCTGAAAAAAAAAAATGGAAAAGCAGGAGTGAAAGAAGAGACAAAAATCCAAGTCTTATTTAGTTAAACTAATGCAAAACTACATTATGAAATCTTTTGTGTGTCTTTTGCTTTATATTATCTTGATTATATAAATTTTGACTGTATTTTATCCAGTCTGTGGTTTCAAATATACTTTAGCTGAAACTGGTGCAAATTTGAGCAGACAGCTTAGAATAATATAACGTTTTTCATCTGTGCTACTAAATTAGCTACATGCCTGAAAGTTTAAGACAGCTCTTCCAGTGTATATCCTGCATAACTCCATGAGAAGTCTGAAGAGGGATATTGATTTACAACAGCAAAGGAAATAATTAATCAGCTTTGCTATAGTGGCTAGAAAGAAAAAGAAAAATTCTTAAATATTTGCCACAGTATTTTTTTAAAAAGTAGATGAGACGGACCAATCTGATTTTTATTTATGCTTCAACATATGCTATACTTGAGGTGAAGAATTGCTATAGGGGCTGTACATACGGTGGGATGGGAGACCGCCTGACAGCCAAGGCAGAGAAAGCTTCCAAGATCGGGCTGCAAGTGACAACCCCCCCGCCTCCAATCTCCTTGCCAGTGAGGCAGATCCCCAGATGCCCAGGAAAAAATGCCTGGGATATTGGGCTATGAGAGGAGCCTTAGAAGATTAAAGCACTTAACTGCGACACAATCGGGGTCATTTTCTTTGGGTTTCTCGGAGGGAGTGGAGACTCCCCCAGAGGGTCAGCTTGGTCCCTATTTTCCTTCCTCGCCTTTTTTTCCCTGCGGTCCTGCTTCCCTGTCCGCACCTGTCCTGCTTTGCTTCGCCACTTCCCCGAGGCAGTTCGACGCCACGGCAACCTAGTGTTCTGCTGTTTCCCCGACGGAGCAGCTGCAACCGCAGTGCCCCGATCCTGACAACTGCAACTGCTCTACGAGTGCCCCCGTAGCCATGGGCTGTTCTTCGCTGACGGAAGAGACACAGCCTGCTGCTGTTCGGAAATCGCGCCTGCCACACCACGGGAGCTACGCAGACTCATCGCGGCTTGCAGCACACACGCTCCATCTGCCAAGCTGGTGCTAATGGGGGCCCAGGGTACAGCGGTAACGATCAGTCCTGCTGTTCTGTTTCTCTCTCTGTCTCTCTTTTCTCCTCTTTGTTCCCCTTTCTATCCCCCTTCGGTACGAACACTCATCTTCTTTTATCAATAAACATTCTCAGGTATAATATTGCTGCGTTTGCGCTTTATTTTTGTCCGAGAAATCTATCAAAAAGAATCCTCCCCGACTCCCCTTTTATGGCGGGACAGGACAGTAGGAAATGTGAAATACAGCAGAATAAGAAAAAATATGCTTACTGTAACTATTATGTCAGGATTATAATCTGCTTTAAAAAATCCAGTTTAACAAAAGGAACATTCAATTACTGAATGCAACTAAAATGCGAAATATGGTCAGACTGGAATGTAGAACTTCACATGTCATGCATCATCAGCATAGAGTAAACTGATGTTTTATAGCATGCACCTTTGCATAGGACTGATTTTGAATTTGCCAAGAAATTTTCTTAAGGTATTTAGAGCCCTGACTTATCAATAAAGTAGACCAAACTAGCACTAGTGGGAAAATGATGGCTGTTACAAAGTTTCTGAGCAACTGCTCCAATTACGTTCTCAAGGCACTCATAAAGATACTGCACCAAATCATATCCTCAAAGAAGAAAAAGCATATAGACACATGAAAGCCTCGGGGATTTATGTAACCAATTTATTTTTTCTGAAAGCCATTTAATTTTAAAGTAATATTATATTTTTTTCTTTTTTGTGCATGTGTTTAAAGAAATGATAATTTATGTGAGATAAAAAATATTTAAGTTTTGATGTGTTGTATTATAGTGTTTTGGGTGATGTAATGCATCATTGATGCAAAACATAGCCTGGTGTCTCTAATAATAACAAATATCTTTAGGTCTGAAGTGGTTGAATACAGGTCTACTCAGAACCACAAAGCTATGGCACAGTTTGGGTTGGAAGGAACCATAAAACCAACACATTCCAATTCCCCTGCCATGGACAGGAACACTTTCCGCTCGACCAGGTTGCCCAGCGCTACATCCAACGTAGCCTTGAACATCTCCAGGGATGGGATATCCACAATTTCTCTGGGCAACCTGTGCCAGGGCCTCATCACCCTCACAGTAAAGAATTTCTTCCTACTATCTAATCTAAACCTACTCTCTGTCAGTTTGAAGCCATTCCCTCTTGTCCTGTCACTCCAGGCCCTTGTAAAAAGTTTTTTCACCTGAGAAAGAATATTTAAAAGTAGGAGATTTTAATACACTTTTATGACAGGTTTTGTCTTTGTTCCAGTTCTTATAGAATATAAAAGTAGAGAGTTCATATTTAGAATTTTTATAGCTGCAAGTCATACTTTTCAAATGGTTTCTTGGTGAGATCTTTATAAACATGGCATGCTGAAGTCTAATGTTTCAAAAGAAATCCCTCATAGGTTTAAGATAATGAAATTACATCATAATTCAGTAAGAAAGAAACTTTTTCAAAGGCAAAGGCAATAGTCTGGAAACCTTTGGTATCTTCTCCTAAATCATTACTGAATTATATTTAAGCTGTCATGTTTGTTTTACCTGTCTTTATCCCATTCCATGAGTTTTCTCATTCCTGCTCTCATGAACCTCTCCTCAGTCTCACTGGTAGGGGAGTAAGTGAGTGGCTGGGTGGGGTGGGGTGTCTGTCTTTCCTGTTCTGAAAATGGGCTGTTCTTCACAAAGATGCCCCTTCACAGCCCATTTCTGCTGCCTGTAACCTTCCTACCTGAAAGTCACCACTGCACCTTTTCATTAGGTCACAAAGTGACTTCTGTTTTTATAAATAAAGAGTTTGAACTAACTAAATTTATGACTAATTTTACCTTGCTGAGATTTAATCTTGCGACCAGGACTACATACTCATGTCATCATTGGAATAGGTGGAGCAAGCACCATTTCTATTATTCATGTCTTTGACTGTGTAACATATTTTGTCATGTTTTTTTTACTCTCCTTATACTATTCATTTCATTATGCAGTAATGGAAATGGTAATGGAAAGGTAATCCATCATATTGTCACATGTTTTTTACTCTGTGGTATGCAGTGAGAGAATATAAGCTTATGATAATGTCAGTCTAAGGCACTTTGGAGATCAGTGCTATAGTGAAAGGAGTTTTTGGGAAGACTTCTTTGCAAGACTTTTTTTTTATTCTTTTATAACCTAGTTTGTGCTTTTATATCCCTAAATTGACACAAGACTTCTGTAAAATGGAATAGGTTTTCAAAATCCGTATTAGGGACCTGTTAATAATTCACACTTGAAAATAGAGGCTGATACAGAACCCTAGGATGTCTTTAGGCTGAGGGACAGTTTAGGAAACTGAGAGCAAAGAGCTTCAGTGCTTGGAAGATAAGCCCTAAAATAAAATGAGAGTGCTATAGGCACAGAGTGCACAGGTTCATGGGGTTGATTGTCTATCTTTTTTGGGTAAGACTGCCACCATAAGGTCTACTTTGTAACTTTCAAGGGAAAATGTAAAGCACAAGGTCTATAGTAAGCATAAATGCTAAGTATTAACTGATTTGTGTCCAATTGTATTTTTAAGTAGGCTGTGGGATGGTAGTTTGTAAGTACTGTAACCAAGAGAACCAGGGTAAACCTGTAGTGACTCATGACTTAGAAGAGGAGCTTCAGTAAAATATTTGTAAGCAATGGAGATAATTCACTGAAAAGATAAAAATAGTGTTTCATTCACATACTGCACTCACATTTCATGTATCTGATGCTACCTGGTTATAAACTAGGAGTCACATGGTCAACTTTCTTGGATGCAAAATTTGACTTCTATCAATTAATTTCTTTGACAAAAATAAGCAAACAGTGAATTTGAATTACTGGGCCTCATCCATCATGGTCCTTACTGTGAGTTATAACTGATACTTCAAGTCAAGCTTTTCTCTTCTGTGACCTAACTAGCTAGCTGTAATTTCAGATTGCCTTTTTCAAGGCTTTTGTAGTTGTATCTCTGTGCCCCTATAGACCACACTTCTATTTCCTTCCTTCCCACTGATTGACCTTCACATAATGTAGTTCAATAGACATTAGAGTTTGCCTGGGGACTTCATTTTGCTATTACTGGTTCCTTTATAAAAGAACTCTGTTTTGCTGGGGATATTAAATCCCTGGCCACTGATTTCTATCTCAGTTAATGTTTTCTTCCTGATAATAAGATCCCACTCACCTTGCAGGCTGTTTTTGTGACATGTCAGATTCAAATGACCCCTTGCATTATTATTTACAGATATGCCCTTGTTCAGGTTCAGGGTGATGACTGTAATCTAGTACAAACCTTTACTATACAAATGAAGTGAGTTGATAATTGTGCATGTCTTCAATGTCACGGGAATTTTATTCATAAATATAAACATAAATCTTTCATGATTCTCATTAAAGGCAATAGGATTCATGTTTGCCCTTCTTATATTTGATTTTTCAGACAGTTAACTAGATGGTAAACGCTTGTCTTGGTCATTCTTCTGTCTTCTTGAGTGTCTCGGTGTTCTTCTGAGATACTGTACCTTTTCCTTGGATATTTTCACTTGTGTTTTGTATATCTGCCACTATCTTTCTGCATTTCACTGTGCTGTGATAGTTCTGTCACAGTAAGAGTATTTTTGTTACATCTTGCTCATTACAACTTGCAGCATTGCTGGTCTTCATTTTTATTTTGATTGTTCTACTGATTAGGAAATTACATCCTTAGGTGAGGGAATGATGCTCTGCAGATATTGATTATGAGTCATTTTGATTTTCTGTTTCATTGCTTCCATATATTGAGTACTGAGGAAATTTGTCTGATAATTTTTTTTTGCAGTACACACTGATAATCTGCACAGAATTATGATGCTGTTTGCCAGCTGTACACATGCAGCAAAATGCTCATTCTTCCATAGGAATTCATTCTCTCTGCTTCACTCTTTTGCTTTTGCTGCTGCTGTACATGGGAAACAGATCACTGAAGATTTCTGACTTAGACTTTCTCACCTATACAAATTGAGAGTCAAGAATGTAATAGTGATGTAGGGAACAAACCCTTAGAAAGAGCCTTGAAAAATGTGTTTGCGACTGTTTCAGAAATTCAAAACATATTCCCTAGTTTGTCTAGAAACACATGCTGGGTTTGAATTTTGTAGTTTTTATAAACAGCCAGACATGATTAAGAAAATACCTTGCATTTTAACAGAGATTATTCCCATAAAAAGGGCAATAATTGAAACCCATTTTCTCTGCAATGCTAGTTCGTATATGTACAGCTGTGATGGAGTTAATTTACTCCACAGCAGACTGTGCAGTGTTATGTTTTGAATTTGTGACCCAAAGTGTGGATTACACACCAATGTTCCTCAATCTGCCTCACTCCGCCTCACTCCCTGGGACACAGTTGTGGAGCAAGAGGCTGGGAAAGGACATAACTTGGACAACAGACCCAGGTGACCAAAGAGATACTACATGCCAAACATCACACAGTCACAGAATATTCTGAGTTGGAAGGGACCCACAAGGATGATTGAGTCCAGTGGGGAGAGGCTGGTCTGGGAGGGAGCTGTTGCTCAGAGACTGGCTGAATATCAGTCTGCTTGTGAGAAATGGTGAGAAATTGCCTTTGTATCACTTCCCCCTGCCTCACCTTTTCTTCACTCATTAAACAGTTTTTATCTCAGTCAACAAATTCTCTCATGTTTGCCCTTCCTATTCTCTCTCTGTTGTCTCACTGAAGGGGGAAGTAAGTGAGCAGCTCTGTGGTGCTTAGTAGCTGGCCGGGTCAACCTGTCACACTACCCAAAGGTATTCGTTCTAGCTATCCATGCTAACTAAATGCAAGCAATGAAAAGGAAAAAAAATGTAACTGGAGTTTTGGAAAAATTCAGTTCTCATGGAGTTCAATCTACTGCCTTAAATTTCAAAGGTAAAATAGTAATTTTTCCATTGCTTATTGTTGAACTTTGAAATGGTCCAACATCAGTTAGCATTTACTGTTAAGAAAATACTGTTTTACTGGTACCACTTGCTTCTGAAATATCATTGATAGATAAACAAAAAATTTGGTGTCCTAAATAGTAACAGTAAACCTAAGAACTGTAGAACTAGTGGTTTTAAAGAATCTGATTCACATTTTGCTGACCAATAGCCATATATTTCGTTAATAATTTTTCCTTATATTTCCAGAGTAGCGTTTGTTCTCTTTTTATTTTTCTGGTACAATTTTAAACTACTTTTAATACACAGTAGCAACTTTAACATGATAGAGATATAAGAAATAAAATAATTATATCTTCATTAAGACATATATATGCAGCAATTAATACAATTGACAATGTTTACCTCCTAAGCCTATGTTCAAGCACATATAACTAACTTTTTCAAAAGCATTTGCATGGACTGTCTTAGCTACAAGTACAAAGTCATTCCTGTTCATTCACCATTTGCCTGAAAATTAATTTATGTACAATTGAGGAAAACCACTTTCAGTTCTTTTCTACTGAGTGTTTTATTATTTACAAAAGTTTTATCATTTTCCTCATCACACAGAACTTATGACTAATTGAGATGGACCTTAATCACACTTGTCTCTGAGTGAATTCTGAACATAGATTATCATGGATAAATTATTGAATGAAACATGGCTAGAATGGAATAATAGAAAAAGGTTCTTAACAGCCAAAATAATTTCAAAAGATAAGAGTAGCAGAGAAGTTTAAAGGAAATTTCATACTAAGTCTGTAAACAACTGACTGATTAATGCTGATGGCAGAAAGGAAGGGAATCATTATTTCCAGCAACAACTGATTTTAAAACATGTATTTTTCATAATTTCAGTAGGAAGATAGTACAGAATGTATTGTTTAATATATGTAATTTTTTTTACAGGAAATGGATTCTACAAAAATGAGATGTGAAAAAATTTATTTCTAAATATAAAATTAAGAAAAGCTGAAAATTGAAAAAATGGTATGATCTAGGGGTCTCAGAATTATTGAAAACCTCCCTAGTAGGAGACCAGATGGTGACTGAAATCTAGGATTAGAGAATCTACAGGTTGTCTTCTGAAAAACCAAGAAAACCTATGTAAAGCAACTGAAATTAACCAGGTCAAATAATTCAAAGTTGCCCTCCACTGTTCTGCAAGCTGCAATGTGATTTGGTTCCAGTAGCAGGGTTAAACAGCATGAAAAAACAGATACTGCAAGTCAAAAGTGCAAAATTTAACTTGTGACAAACAAAAAGGCAGAAAATACAAGCAAGGCTGGCTGTGTGATGCCTTTGTGCTGACCCAGTGTTGTCACTTCAGAGAAGTGTCTTCTCTATGACAATGTGCTGTCAATGCCAGAAGCATTTTGTGTGGTGCAGCTGCCCTTCTTTCCTAGATGTTATGGATGATCATTAATAAATTATATTAGCTGAGTAAAACCATGCATAATGATCTTATTAATTGAATTGAATACTTGGTGCTGTTCAGAGAGGCCTTTTGTAGTTGCACAAAGTGTTGCTCTGCTTGGATTAATGACTATCACTAATGCAAAGATAGTAGGTTCTGCCTATTTCTTCCTACTGCTGGAGATAATACAATAGAAATTAAACAGATTTATGAAATGGATCTTCCGTATAAGATCACTTTTTTTAAAATCTTCCAATATTTCATTCTATTTTTCTTCAGTCAGTGCAAATTAAACTCTGTAACTTCCACAACAACAACAACAAAAAGGCTTATTTTAAGAGAACTCTTTTGTCCTGTACCTCCAGTGAGAAATACCATCTGCTTCCCACTTTTGGCAAGCAATTTTCTTTCCCTATATCAGTATTTCTTTTGACATATCCAACGAAATAGTACTTGAAGTGATGCCAAATTTTTCCCTTTTTTCTTTTATATATTCT
>WEIT01030538.1:80312-91077 GCA_013389985.1 Dryoscopus gambensis | reverse complement strand
CAGATAACAAAAGTTGAAAAGTTCTTCAAAAGAAAACACTTTATTTCTTTCATTTTAGCTTCTTAGAAATCAAGTTAGGAAAAATAAAAAATCAATTCCCACAGTATTTTTTACATGGTTTATTAAGGAAATCTTTCTGAAATTTGAGAGGAATTCAAACTCTAATTAAGAAAAAGAAATTTCCCAGAAAGAAATCTTTCACTAAATGTAAAAGCAAAAACTAGGAAAATTTAAGAAACTGGTACTGAAAATAGCAGCAAGTAGGTTGTGGTGGTTTAGCAGTTTAGAACTGCCGCATAGGTATATACTGTATAATCATTAACCTGAGCACATCTTGATATCTCAAGTTTTGAAAAGGAATGGAAGTTCCTTCTTATGAGTGGAAACAAATTAACAGCTTGCTTTGGAAAGACAGAAGCCATTTGTCCTCTCACTCTATTCTTTTGCTAATTTTATCCTGACTTGAAGCTTACCTGATTAAGTCAGTAAAACTGAAGGAAACTAACCCAGGATAAAGGGCTTTTCTGTTTTAAGGAGTATGTGCTTGTTCCTTTGCCAGTTTAGAAAATTTAGTTAACTACTTTATGTTCACATAAGCTTCAGAACTGGTTTATGACATACACTAGGAAAAAAAATCTGCAGTCCAGAATTTGGGGATGAGATCTTTTGATGGGGGTAAACTAGTCCATTCAGTTGTAATTGGAAATAGCACACTGAGAATGCATACTCTTTTTTTCTCAGTAGTTTATGGAAGAAAGAATTACAAAACCTTCCTAAACAGATTAGGTCACTCACTCTTTCCCTCACATTCTTTTTTTGTTCCTGTTTTAAACTTAACTCATAGAGGCAAAAGACCTGTGATAAACACTGTCAGAAGCAACCAAGTTGATAAGCATCAGGGGAAGTAATCTTTTAGTACAAGTATCACTCTCACCAGGAATTCATTGTGAACAGGCAATGAACAACTATTAGAACTATTGTGAAGCTATATTTATTTCTAACTGTTATTTTAGGGTGTAATGAATTGCCTTTTGTATTGAAGAGGTTAGCAGTTTTAAAACAGGAAATTGTTTCAATTGTGCATAACTGAATTAACGATCTAGCCTACAGTGTAGAAAGCAAATAGAAGGCTTCAATTCACACACAGAAGAATTTTTATCATTTGATGGGCTTGTCTCAGAATAATTCCTTTAAAGCTTACCTGGTTTTAATGTTTGTATATTTGGGACATTTTTGAGTTGTTGCTTTTAGGTTGTTGTTTCCTTTTTTTCAACTGATCCTGTGGTTTTTATGAGAACAAATGAGATTTAACTGTATTTATTCAGATTACAGAAATTATAATCTGTTTTACAGATCAGTGTAGGAGGGCTCATTACAAATTTGCCATACTAAGTTTGGGGTAATTTCCAAGCCAGATGAAAAAATAACTAGCACAATCTCTGTTAGAACTTACCACAAACAGATATGCAAAAAGAACAGGAATGTTGATGGGGATGCTAGTTCTCCCACTACTTTTTCCCTCACGTTTGCTTTAGTGCCTTGGTCTTGGCATGCTTTTGCCAGCCTTGGTGAAGAGGTGCTCTGTGCATGGACTAAGCTTCTTCTTCCAGGGCTTTGTCCATGCTCTCCCCAGCCATACTTGCCTGGGGCCTGGGCCTTCCCACAGCCTTCCTAGAACAGATCTCTCTTGTAAAGGGACTAGAGATCCTTCCTCAGTAGTTAAGCATTCACATTTTGGCATGAAGAGCAGGGAATAGGTCTTCAGTTTAATTTCTGAAACTTAGTCTTTGCCATTTTTTTTCGTAACCTCTTTGATGTTGGGCTTTGAAGATTTGAACCTCCATATTTTCAAAGGCACGTCTTAATACATTTCTATTTGCATAGGCACCCACTCAAGGGTGCATTTTTTTGCACCCAAAGTAATAAAGCTGCCTGTTGCTTATTTGAAAAAAGCAAATGGGAAATGGGGGAAATAAAGCCTCCTACTCCCCACCTGTAAAGACCCACATTTCACTGCCAAGCTGACACATTCACACCATACAGTCACTGCAAGAGTGCATCTATTGTGTCAGTATTTTCTAACTGACATTGAGCTAAGTGACCATTTACCATGGATTGTGTATATTTGCTCATATATAATATGAAAGAATATAATTAAATAGAATTTTTGCTGATTCTTAAAGACAGATGCTAGTGTACAAGCGAAGTACTTTTTTGTAATTACTGATTTTGAGATAAGTTCTGAGACAGTTGTATTGACTCACTGTGAATTGTTGAAAAATGTAGGTTGTCTTCTGTGTGTGGTTTTTATTGGGTTTTATAGGACAGAAAATCTGACATTGCCATATAGGGCAATATTGTTGGTGTGAAAGTTATTTGTAGGTTGGTTTTTCAAAGGGGTAGTTTCATTTTACCTTCTGTATGGACTAAAGTGACTTACAGCTCATTCATCTTTTGGTCTTACTCACACAGAATGAAAAGGATGTTGACAAGTGTGAAGGCTGTGAGAGCTTTAGCATTTTCTTATGTTTTATTAAGGCTTGTTCAAATGCAATCATTGCAAGAAAAATAGGGCACCATTAAAAGCTTGCATTTACAAGGTGTATTTTTTTCCGTATTATAGTATTCCAATAGGAATTTGTGAAATTAAACAGTGAAGAATTGTGATCTCTACTCAACATTTCAAACATTATACATATTAAATTCATGTACAATCATGCTACTATTCACTTCTCAAACCACACAGTCAGTTCTCTCCGACAAAATGAGAAAAAAGCCAATAAAACAGTAAAAAAGAGAAGGTGACAGTCATTATGCTTTCTACTTATGTTATGTTAAAGTAGATGTTATACTACAGCATATTTCGTATACTTTTAATCTTGCTTTACGAAGGTATGTAATTTTCTGTGATCTTGAAATACACATATTCCTCTTCTTTGCTACTTCAAATCTACTGAAACCAACAGTAAGCTGTTAACTTTCCCTCTTCACTGATCGTTTTTTGTTCCATAAAAGATCCATTCAGGAGCTCATGTTGGGTGTGAGGCATGATTTTTATAGTAAGGTTGGCCTCAATCTTGCATATATTCTGAGTCATGTAACATTGCAATGAAGAACTGTTTGAAAAGAGAGTGCAAGTGTTGCTGAACAAAAGAATCATGTATTTTCAAACATAAAGATATTGCCAAAATTCAGATGTTCTTCAAATGCTTATGCTTTTTAAGGATGATGTCTCATAAATCATACTAATTTTGCACAATGAAGTGTTTTGCTCCACAGCTAATTTAGATGGAGGTGGGGTTTTTTGTTTGTTTATTTGATTTTTTTAAGTTGCCTACTATTTGATAATTTGGTCCATTTATCCCAGAAATTAGGTGGTTTTAAATCTAGCGCTTATGTAGCAGATCTGTACCACAGACCACAGAATTTCTGGTATTGTCCAGAAATTTTGTAATCTGTGTGGACTGCTAGTATCTTAGGTTGTCTGCGTGTGCACTCATGTACCTGGTCTGGCTGGGATAGAGTTAATTTTCATCATAGAGGCAAGCATGGGAGTATGTTTTAGATTTGTGCTGAAAACAGTGTTGAAAACACAGGGATGTTTTTGTTATTACTGAGGAGTGCTTGCACAGCATCAAGGTCTTTTTTGCTTTTCACACCAACCCAGAAGCAAACAGGCTGTTGGTACGCAAGAACCTGGGAGGGTACACAGCCAGGAAAGCTGATCCCTACTGACCAAACTTCCATTCCATGTGGCATCATGCTCAACATGTGAGGTGGGGGAAGAAGAAGGAAGCAGGGGGCATTTGGAGTTGGGGCATTTGCCTTCCCAAGCCACCGTTATGAGTGAGGGAGCCCTGCTTTCCTCATGAGTTACAGGCTGCCACACGCAATCACCTCTGCAGGAAATGCCAACCGTCTCAGTACATTATGATGATACTAAGTAAAAGGAAAAGTTAGCTACCCCCATAAAGAACCTGGGCACCAACTGTATAAATAAGTGTTTGTGCCCAGGGAATGAGAGAGCTGGCTATCAATCACAGGAATTTTCCCCAATCAGGGACACACTGTTCTCCCAAGGCAACCTCATTGTCTGTATAAACTCAAAACCTCTGCTAACAATTACATAATCACTTATGCCATGCTTTAGCTCCCTCTATGGCAACTTCCTAGGTCAATATATAGGGTTTGGATGACCATGGATTATGATCGCACCACTCTTACCTGTCCTGATGATACAGAACCACAGTTGCTGCAGTCCAAAGACTGCTTGCAGCTGATGAACTTCAGAGTCTGATGGAAGGAGGAATAATCCTGTGCCAAGTCAGGCAGCTGTGTGCACAGACATGATTTTGCCTTTGTGACCTTTCTTTCTCTATCCAGTATGTGCTATAAGCCTGCATTGAAAGGCCTCCCCTGTCTTCAGTTATCACTTTCCTACAAGGTAAGAAAGGCAAGATCACAGTGACAAAGAACAGGACTTGAGATCAGTCATACTTGTTTGTAATTTGATCCCATATTGTGCAAGAGTCTCAAGCCCTCAGTAATGTAATTACCACACAGTAGGATGGACCCAGTATAACAGTCTGGAAATAATCTCTGGCACTCTTATAACTTTGTCAGAAAAAGTGTTTAAGCTGCCATCTGTACACTTCCTCCCTCCCCTGTCACCTGTTTTCCTTTTTTCTGTGAGTCCCAGACCCAGTAATTTCGAATACATCATAAACAAAGAGAAATCATCAAGTAACAAGAAAAAATTTATTCTCCAAGCTTCAGGGGTTTCTTTACTTTTTGGTACAATACCACAGTGAGCCTGTTGCCATCCTCTAAAATATTGCTAATATTAAATGAGAGTATGAAAAGTAGCATGGGATAAAATTGACAAAATGAGCATAGATATAGAAAAACTCAGCACAGAAAAAGGCCTCATAGTAAGTGGCATGACACTGGCTTCCCTGTACCTCAAACTAAAAAGATGAATAAACTGAGAAAGGATTTTTTTACAATCTGAATTATGTAGGAGTTTCCACACATCAGGAAGCTCATTGCTTCTCTGCACAGCACTGAGCTGACACAAATGAGTTTCCAGTGACCAGTTCCCAAGAGTCTTAGGCACCTGCTGGCATTGTTAACATTGGGGGCTGGGTTATAGCAGTTCTACTAAAATCCATGCAGAATTTCTCTTTTGCTTTTAACCCAAATTTAAAGTAAATAAATTATCAGAGGTACCGTTGGTATGATCCAGGTCACAGAAGGGCAACAAGAAACAAAAGGGATGAGGACATTTTTTTCCCCCAGACTCACTGGCAGAAAAGCATTTGCTGTTGCTCAAGCCCCTCCTTTTCCAAAGCAGCCTGTCCTCCTGTCACCACAGGCAACCTGGTGCCGATCCCCATGAACAGCCTGACCTTTGCCTCTCCATGGCTATACTTTCTGCCCACAAGGTCTCACCCCATCCCTTTGGAACATTCTACCCCACTCAGAGTGACCTGTCTGGAAATAACATCTTCTGGGAAGTAGGGAGCTCTTTTAAAGTAGTAATGTCGATCTGGGTCTGATTCAACTGGTGCAGGCACCAGTGGCATTATCTTCAAGGGGAAACTTGTTAAGCGGGGCTCCAACAGGGGTGGGCTTGAAATGAGTCAAGGAAGCCACCCTTATTGATCATCCTGAGGCTCTTTAAGCCAAATGACTGCCTTATAATCAGGATTTAAGTGTCAGCTGCGGGATCACTACTCTGCTGCCACTCTGTGCACTGTGTCTGCCTTGTAATCAAAGATCAAATTGGAAGAGCACCTTGGCTTGACCTTCTCTGGCTCCTGAGCAGCACAGTTTCCAAAAACTCATGGAATATTAAGCACTGTATATTTGAAGAAATTGATATGGAAACCTATTGAAAAATAGAGCTGAGAAAAAGGACTGGCCTATTCAAGAAAAAAAAAAAAAGAAAAATACTGTCAGTATGGATTACAAGAAAAGATGGAATGATAAATATGCAGGATATATAAGAGAAAGAACTTGATTTCATATATGCTTATCTAACGTCCAGGTAGGGAATTTAACTGAGATGTAAAATGTTAAACAAACGATTTAACATCTATAAAACCAGAAT
Source organism: Dryoscopus gambensis (assembly GCA_013389985.1). Taxonomy (NCBI): domain Eukaryota; kingdom Metazoa; phylum Chordata; class Aves; order Passeriformes; family Malaconotidae; genus Dryoscopus; species Dryoscopus gambensis. The sequence goes on along the minus strand of WEIT01030538.1, from coordinate 84,965 downwards.
GAGCAACAGCCAAGCCATCATATTCATATCTACTTTGTGTGTGGAAGTCTTCTGAAAGTATTTTTGTGCCCGGCTTAAAAGGTTTTTAAAAGTCATGGGTGGGTTGGGATGGGCTAACCATTTGGCTTGGCATTTAGCACACTCCATTACTGTTGTGACAGATTGCTGTATCCTGCAGATTGTCTGCGAAAAGCTGTGATGTTAGGGCTTTTTGCTTCCTATAATAAAAATCATGTTATTAAATCACTTCCCAGGTGTTTTGCCAATTAATTCCATGCTTTCCTATATACCAGTGACTACATTCCACTTTCATTTTTATGTCTCTTATGTTTCAGTGTATGTGCAAAGAATCACTGTGCTGATTCCAGAGATGAGATATATGGTTTGTTCTTATTTACAAATACTTTTACATAAATTTTTAATACAAACAAAATGCGGACACATAAGCAAATTCTGGTCAAGTTAATGAAAAAGAAATCCTTCAAGGCAGCAAAAAGAAGTAGGCAGCATAATGAAATATAGAAGGCAAAATGAGTGAAGAAGTAAACCACAATACCTAAGGGTTGTAATAGTCTGCTAAATCTGATTTCTTAAAATGAAATAAGGATAGTGAGAAAGAGAACCTAAAAGCACAGAGATAATGAAAGTTTGAGCTTCTCAAATAGGAACAGTTTGCATTTAGCTCTTAGAAAAAAACATTTATATAGCTGCTTTAGTAGCAAATGAGATTCAACAATATCTTGTAGAAGTTTTTATCAGAAGGTTAGGTCAACTACAGCTTCTTCAGTGGTAACTGGCAGAAGAGTTTTCTTCCAACACACCCATAAAGAGCCAAGAACTCAAAGTACACAGTAAAAATTGATACTAACAAAACACAGCTAGACTTCTTCTCCTCATATTTTGACGCCTAGCAATGTTCACTTACATGGAAAAAAATTTAATGTTGGCATATATGAATAGAAATGGATGCAATAACTGGGTCATCTCCAAGACAGAATTTTAACATTAAGGTAAAAGTTTTGCTGTGCAAGCTTTTAACCACAAACTTGCAAGCATTCACCTACATGAATATTTATACACCAATTTTCTATTGTCAATATCTATGAATGTAATAGTACTTTTACTATTTAATATGGAAAGAACTGGAGGATTTTGCCATGGAATACCAATGCACAGTACATAGGCTTGGTGACTTGCCAATACAGACCTGTGTTCAGATTAATGTGTCAAGCACAAAGGGTTGGAGTGAATGGGGCGACATCAGACTGGAGACCTGTAACTACTGAGATTCTGCAGGGCTCCATCCTCAGCCCTGTGCTTTTCAACATACTCATAAATGACTTGGAAACAAGTCTGGAAGGGATACTGTACTAGTTTGAAAGCAAACTAGTGAGAGACTCCAAGTCAGAAATACAATTTTAATAGGAAAAATAAAATAAATGCAGTAGTACAAAAAAACCAACCCACTGGCAGAATCAGAGTACAACCTGACCCCCTGATGGTCAGGGAGTTGGTAGCAGTCTGATTAAATGGTGGGTGCAGTCCTTCTGGAGCAATGGTTCTGTTGAAGCAGTGATTTTGTAGAAGGGTCTGGTCTTCCTCTGAAGGTCCAGTGGTGGTGTAGAAGGGTCTGGTCTTCTTCTGAGAATCCAGTGGAAAAGCCTGCTTGTGCTGTTCCAAACCCCAGATTATATCCAGGTGGGAATGCTTGGCTCCTTCCCCCTGGGTGGAGCCCTCACAATGGGGTGGTGAGTCATGCGGCAAGGCATTGTTGGGCCCATTAACAGGAGGTAGTCCGCAAGGAGGAGGCAGGGAACAGCCATTATCAGAAGATAGTCCGGAAGGAGGAGGCAGGGAACATTGCTACACCTGGTTTCAACAGCTCATGAAGATGGTAATAGAATGCACTCTAACCCAGGACAGATACTAAGGTAGTTTGCAGATGATGCAAAACTGGGAGGAGCTGTTGACTTCCTCCAAGATTGGGAGGCCCTGCAGAGACATCAACAAATCAGAGGGCTGGCAATCACCAACTGTATGAAGTTCAATGGGAGAAAGTGCTGGATTCTGCACCTGGGATGGGATAACCCTTGATGTACAGACAGACTAGGAAATGAAATGCTAAAAGCAGTGCCATGGAAAGGCACCCAGGGGTCCTGGTTGATGGCACATTGAATCTGAGTCAGCAATGTCCTGGCAGCCAGGAGGGACAGCCGTGTCCAGGGGTGCATCAGGCACAGCATCGCCAGGCGGGCAAGGGAGGGGATTGTCCTGCTTTGCTCTGCACTGGGGCAGCCTGAACTCGAGTGCCGAGGGCAGTTTTGGGTGCCATAATACAAAGCAGATATAGCGTCTGGGTTCCGTTTCGTGGCAGGGGAGTGGTGAAAAGATCAGCCAGCAGCCAGGAGTTTATGCAGCAAAGTGAGAATTATTTTATTATTTCCAGTTCTTTTATAGATTTCTTACTTCATAGCCTAATTGGTTAGAATACTTAGCCACCCCTCAGAGGGGATGGCTGAATTAGTTCTCAAAATATTATTCTACTTGTACCAAAACAAGAATAGCAAGGTCACAGGTGTCCATAGCTGACACAACATTATTGATAATGTTTTGTGAGAACGAAAAATCTCTCACGACACAGAAAATAGCAAGAAAAGATTTAAGCAAACAGCGCTTTTGTATCCACAAGAAGACATTAAGCTTTTAGAGAACATCCAAAGGAGGACCATGAGGATGGTGAAGGGCCTTGAGGAGAAGCTGTATGAGGAGCAGCTGAGGTCACCTGGTCTGTTCAGCCTGGAGGAGACAGAGGGAAGACCTCACTGCAGTCTACAACTTCCTGGTGTGGGGAAGAGGAGGGGCAGACACTGACATCTTTGTGGTGACTAGTGACAGGACCTGAGAGAATAGCCTGAGGTTGTATCAGGGGAGGTTTAGGCTGGATATTAGAAAAAGGTTTTTCACCCAGAGGGTGGTTGGGTGCAGGGACAGGGGAATGGTCACAGCACAAAGCCTGACAGAATTCAAGAAGCATTTGGAAAATACTGTCAGGTACATGGTGTGATTCTTGGCGTGTCCTGCACAGGGTCAGGAGTCCTACTCAATAATCCATGTGGGTCTCTTCCAACTCAGCTTATTCTATGATCCTCTAATTCTGTAACTTGACTTGCTTCCTTCAGGGAAGACACTATACCCACTCCCAGAGTACACCTCTGTCGTTCCTCAAAAGGTAATTTATATGTGGAGTGGCTGGGTGGGGATTTGGCATTTGGCCATGGTCAACTCACCACAATTTGTTAGAACTTATGTTAGTACGAATATGCATAAATGCATTTACTAAATTATTTTCTCATCTTTTGCTTTTAAGAATCACAGTTAGAATTTTAAAGAAGCATAAATCTCGAAATTTGAGACAGTCTGAAGACTCTGATGAAAACTGTTTGGAGATTTTTTTTATAATGAATCATAAGATTTGTATTAGGAGTTTACATTATCTTTTTATCATCAGGCCTAGTTGCAGAAGCCCAGGACTTCTGAACAACAAATCAATATGATTTTTCAGAAGCCATTTATTGTTTACACAACACTCTACTTATACTTATTACAACTGCTGTACATGCAATCACGCGTTACTTGATTGGTCCCTCTATCTTGTCCACGCGCTCTGCACGCCCTTCTCAGAAGACACGATTGGTTCTAGTCCAGTGCAGCACAGTCCTTCTTTATCTATTTCTTGCTGTCTTGGTATTCTGTTTTTCAGCTCTTCTTTCCCAATCTAGCGCAGTTTACATTTCAGTAACTTTGATGAATTCCTGAGGGCTCTGATAAGGATAACTAAAGGTGGTTTGGCTGGGGCACACTATGGGGATTCAAATACATTACAACACCTAGTAACACTGTTATGTAAAATTACATATTTTCTACTTCGACGGATTCACTAATCCATGTTTCCTGAAAGTATTTAGTTGCAGTTTAATTACGTTTTTCTAAGACTGTTCCCTTTTCTTTAACCAGGGAGACTTTTGTTTCCCATATGTCCTGGTTTGACAGGAAGGGAGTTTTTTAAGGAAGGTATAGTCAAACCAATCATGGGTCAGAAGTGAGTATTGACATCTGGTGTGGCCACTGAGGAGATTTGTCACCTCCGAGAACATAGGGAGATAAAGGAGAGATTCACAGAGGAACTTCCTTTTGTGTTCCGGTCAGTGAAGAGAGCAGATCTCCTCCCCCACCCAGCCTGGGGCCTGGGCCTGGGGGGGGGGAGGGGCAAAGCCATGCGGCCTGAAGCCATGCGGCCTGAGGATGAGAGGTAGGCCGGAGCCTGGAGAGAGAGAGGTGGAAGGGAATGGACTGAGCCAGCTTCTGCAGGATGGAAGGGTGGAGAGACGAGGAGATGGTTCTCTACGCACCACCCCCCCCCACCCCCGAGAGAGAGACTGGACTGTGTCTGTGCCGGCCGAGCGGAGTGGGGGAGGTTCCCGGTGTGGGAGTCCTGGAGTTCCTGTGTGTGTCCCGACAGCAGTAGAGACTTTTTTTTAACCCTTCCTTGGGAAAGGAAAGCTTCATGAAACATTAATCCTCCTGAGCAGTGTTTGGAGTGAGAAGAGAGACAGCCTGGAATCCTGCGACGTTAGAGGAATTGATGGGAAGAAT
>WEIT01030538.1:66711-80177 GCA_013389985.1 Dryoscopus gambensis | reverse complement strand
AAGGAGCTTCTGGTACTTGGCAAAGCGTCGTTGAATCCTGAGGGCAGTCTCGGTCCATGGATGGTGGTGAGAGCACCAGACATGGAAGGACACTATGGTTTGCAAGAGAGACTCCTCTCTTCTTAGATGGACTGAGAATTGATTATTTGAGTATTGTTAACCGATCAGGAAATCCAAGGTTTTGTCTGATTGTGGGAAGGGTGGAAGTTGGGAGGAGGGGGAATGTTTCAGAGAGTTTTCATTTCTGTTTCCTATGTGTTTCTTTCCTTTAATGTAGATTAATAAAGTTTTTTTTTCTTATTTCTAAGTCTGAGCCTGCTCTGCTCTGTTCCTGATCACATCTCACAACCATTATTAGTAAAAAATATATTTTCATGGGGCACTAGCATTGTGTCCAGTGTCAAACCATGACACCATATTACTCATAGGATTTAACCTAACTTAAAACTTTGTAGCTCCTTAATTTCCCTCTACTGGATAAATAGAAAACATTTACTTCAGAAATAATAGTAAATTAAGTGATTATAAGAATTTTCTTGTGGTTTTATGAGAAGATGTCTCTGCTCATCTCTTCATTTTTTCCTCAAACAAGATAAAATACATATAAAGGTCAAATGAACAAGGCATTCAAATATCACTTTTGAACTTCAATTTTCTTTTGAAACTCTCTGCTGAGCCAAAATAAGCTCTACCATCTACTACAGATTAATCAGTTATGATATATATACCAAGTGATTTTACTAGGGTCTTCATGTCCTGTTTAGTCCAATGCACTAAACCAATATAAATGTCATCCATTCAGTATGAGTTCAATATGGCATGTTCTAAATAGAGTTAGAGCAAATGATTGAATAGGTTTAGGGAAAAAAATCACTACTAAAACCCTATGATAAATTGCACAGGCCTCCCTTCTGCTAGGTTTTCTCAAATCAAAATCATGTGAGTGTGAATCAGGAGAGTCACAGCAACAGATGTCTCCTGATCCAAACCAGAATGCTAATGCACATGCACTCAGAGTGGAAGGAATAAAAGGAGTATGGCTTTCAGACAAGAGCAAGTTGAGTAGGAGTGCTTTCCAGCATTTTTCTGCTGAGGGATATCTCCACTTACTGGAAGGATCACTTTTAAAGGAATACATTTATGTTCATCTTCTCACTGTCATAAAGCCAGAACCAAAGATGCCTGTAAGTGAAATCCTCCATATACAACTCCTCTCCAAAGTGGTGAGTTTTAATGAAATAAATGTAGCAGTTATTTTTAACATAGGGATTTATCTGCTTCTTAGCAGGGTGTCTTCTTTGCCTGTTCGAAGCATCCCTATGCTTATCCTGTCCTAATGCATCAGAAGGTGCCATGAATGCATTGCAACAAAGCTTTCCATTATATATGATCACAGTTTAAATTTCACATAGTAATACATATTTTATGTAATTATCTCCTCTACTTATCCTGGTATTGTAGACCTTTTCTTCATCTCAGTTTTGATGACACTGTATTTCATCTAACACTTGAATAAAACTTATGCCAATGTGTACTTTGTCTCAGCCTTATAACATTTTAAGACTCCTATATGCCATTAAGCCTTATACTAAATGTGATGTCTCAGCTTTTTTTAGATCTCCCTCTCCCTGCAATGTCTTTAGCAGCTGTATTACACTTTTGTTCCACCAAGGAACAAGAATTTTTATTGCCTTTCAAGCAAATGGATTAAAAATATTTTTATTATCTTCTCTCAGAGCTGCATTCACCTCATTAGTATTAAAAAAGTCAGTGTCATCATTTGTGTATTTCTTTTTCAGAAGTCTGTAAACCTTCAGATTCAGTCCTAGGTGAAAATGTATGAAATTTTATTTTAGTCAACAAGTTGACTTTTTCTTCTCAAACTCTCTTTTGAATAACTTTTCTAATGGAGGGAAGGGAAATCCAGCAGAAATGCTTACAAATATTTGATTAATGGTTCTGCCCATCAGTCTGGCTTTAATGTATTGTGTCCTTGCATTTAAAAGAAGAATGGAGTATGACATAAGGCAATGAAGTAGCATGCTGTTAAATTGCTGCTTATATTCAGAGTATTTTTATACCTTTGCTCCAAGTGTACGACATATAGCCCAAAGAATGTCACAACATGCTCTGCTACTCAAAATTGCCTGCCAGAAAACTGTTGCAAAATTCTGGACTCTGGCCATATCGTTTCATGTACAAAGTGAGCCCTGAAAAAACATATACAGATGGATGGAAATAACAGTACTGTAAACCCTTTGTCTACACTACTCAAATCATCAACAGACACAGTCTGTTTAAAGGATGTTACCTCCTTATATTACTGTCAGTGTTGTTTGTGTTAGCCCATTATTTGAGAAAATCCCACTAGAAACTGTGCAGCAATAGTAACAAAAGAAGGAAAGTAATAGAGTCTGGACACTTTTTCTTGATGCAGCTAGATTGAATAATGAAGAATTTCCTATGCTGGCTTCACAGCAGCTGAGTGTTAATTAAGACCAAATACTTTGGAAGAAAGAGCTGATACTGCTGCTCCATGTGATCAGAAAGATTGCTTTCCAAAATGCAAATTCTGCTTAAAAAAAATTTAAACCCCCACATTTCAAAACAGATTGATAATTAACAAAACAGAACTTCTTATTTTTATTGTTTGTGAAAGAGTTTTTCTCTTCACCTTCCAATGTGCACTAATGAAAAAAAAATGCAAGAGAGACAAACTTTGAAGAATAAATCCAGATGCCACTGAATATTTCTTTTTGCTATCTATACCCTTGAATTGTTACATGATTCATAAGCAAAATTTTATCTAAAGAAATAATTAACATAAAATGTTTCCTCTAAATAATTACACCATTATTACACATTATTACACCAATGTCCAACAAACCATTAAATAACTATTGACCTTGTTTTCATTCTTTACAATTAAGCCATCTCATCCTCTTGCTATCAAAAATCAGAGCTACTAGCTTAAATGTAGTTTTCAAATTGAGGAAGCCTCCTGCAAAGCATATGGCACACACACACACAAACAGGAAAAAAAAATCATTAAAGTTTTGAACAAATTCAGAGTAAAATTGAGAAGCTGGATTCAAAAAGTTTTTAAGGTAAGTGATACAATTTTTGATTCTCTTTACCAGAATTTTATAGCCAGTTTTCTCAGAAAAGCACATGCAAACATCCTTGTCCAAGATAAGTCAGGCTGTGCTCCAGTGAAAATCTTGCATCAGTGATCCCATTAATATGGGCACGGTGACATAGACTTAGTAAATACACACTGACATCATCGTATGTGTGCAGGGAAGTTACCAACACGATTAATTTAAATCAGAAATGTAAAGGCACACAGATGGTTATTTATTCATCCAAGATCAGGGTGGGTATCTGTGGAAGAGATTGCTCCTGACTATGAGACCATCCTCTCTCTCTCTGATGTCCAGCAGAAAAGCAGAGTGTGTTTTACATAGCTTCTCTTGTTCAGCACCTAAACATTAGCATAATACTCTTCAGGGCTTTTTTGAACTTGAGAAACAGTTATCACATATGTGTGTCTTCTTCGTGATTTTCGTCAAGAAAAAACTATTTAACAAGATTAAATTGCAAATATTAAAAAAAATATGTCACGGCTACATTCACAGAAAAGCTAATTTCACACTAAGTGAATCTCTTTGTGTCTGTTACAATACAAGTTTACTTTATAAAGGGTAGAAAATACTGAGGTAAATGCAAAAATCATGCTATTAAAATTGTGCTCTTTTTTGCTATGCTGTGAAATATTCCCTGATATAAAATGGAAAACTATTTGTGTCAATAAGAACTGTAAAGAAACAACTGTTTTCTAAAGCCATCATTTTAAATGATCATTAAGCCATATTTTCAATGTCTTATAAATAATACAGAAATATGTTTGTTAATAATTTACACAGAGACTTGACAGTTTCCCCCAAGCAAATCAGTCATTATTGCTACCAAAACAATGTAACGCAGAATGAGCAGCATTGTTTTTGCTGTGTTTAGGGAGAAAGGAGTCGGTGATGTTCATCCCAATTATACTGACAAGAATAGACGAAAAACAAAGGTTGTTTTTCAGTATTTGTCTACACACACGAAAGAAGGAATAATGGCATTATAAATGAAAAAGCTAGTCTGTGATCACAACCCGTTTGTTCTACTATATTTACATTATCCACCTATATTAACGTGACTGCATCACTGAAAATCAGTTATATGTTTTACAGATTTATATTCATTTCCATTTTCTATTGGGCATATATATTTAAAAACAGAACAAAATACATAAATTAATTTTAAAATAACTTTATAGCTTAAAGGAATTAAAACCCAACCAACAACACAAATCCATACATTTTGTGGGACGGTGCAAATCATCCAGAATGTCAACAGACTATATGCACCTCAAGTATGGAGCACCTACATGCCATTTTCCCAGAATGTGTACTTTTCCAAAACAGGCTCCATCAGTGATGGCAGATTAAGCACTGGGAGGTGTCTTCTACTGCTTCAACTTTGTCCTCATCTCTCACTCACTGGCCCAATGCAGGAATATAACTCCCTGTGACAGCTTCATTCTTAAGGTCACATAATGTTCATGTCATTTATAAAGAACAGAGACTGAGTACTGAAATGACAGTTTAAACTGTCATTAGCCAAATTTGACACAAAATAAACTTCTCCTTAGCCAAATCAAATACATCAAGTGAAATGCGTCAAAACCAAAAATATTACCACTGTCCTTTAAGAAACTCTCTATCCTTTCTTCCTTTCTCTTTCTTCTACAAATGGTGTTAGGTACTATATCCCAAAGGTTTTGACATGTTTATTTTAGCTTTATGTGTAGTACACATTTTCTCTTGTAAGTACTTGCTCAAAGAGACTCTACATAAAAAGTACTTGATTAAGGAAAACCCTTCTTTTTGATGCATAGGCAGACTCTTCTAGGAGGTCATTATAGATCACCAACAAAATTCTGTGGTTTTGAGAACTGGTACAGCAATAACTCAAACATGAAACTGTAATGAATATGAAAATAAGAAGGAAGGAATTGCCGAGAGACAATATATTAAGAAATCCCCTCTACTCAGCCCTAGTGAGGCCACATCTGGAGTACTGTGTCCAGTTCTGAGCCCCTCAGTGCAAGAGAGACAAGCTCCTGGAGCAGGTCCAGTGGAGGGCAACACGGATGATGAGGGGACTGGAGCATTTCTCTTATAAGGAAAGCCTGAGGGAGTTGTGCCTGTTCAGCCTTGAGAAGAGATGACTGAGAGGGGACCTCATCAGTGCATATAAATATCTAAAGTTGGGGGTGCCAAGATGCCGGACCTAGGCTCTTCTTGGTGGTGCCAGCCTCTAGGACACGAGGCAATGGGCAGGAACTGATGCGCAGGAAGTTCCACCTGAACATAAGGAAGAACTTCTTTACTGTACGGGTGACCAAGCACTGGGCAGATTTCCCAGAGGGGTTCTGGAGTCTCCCTCACTGGAGATGTTCAAGAACAATATGGAGACAATCCTGTGCCATGCGCTCTAGGATGACCTTGCTTAAGCAAGGAGGTTGGACCAGAAGACCCACTGCGGTCCCTTCCAACCTGACTGTTTCTGTGATTTCTGTAATATATGAGCCCTTCTTACAAAGGAGGAAGGTTTGAAAAACCTACTATCAACAAGTAAAGATAAGAAAGAAAGAAATATCTTCACTTATATCCCATATATACAATTTAAATAAAAATAACAATGTAAATATGTATGCATGAGAGTATAATTCAAAACTCCTGAGTATTCCTAAATCCAGAAGTTACAATTAACTTTAGATATTAATTTTTCCCTAACTGTTTCTTAATTTGCATTTTACTACTCATAAATGGGTCTTAATAGTGTTGAGGTATGGCGGTACAGCATTGTAATGAGTGGTCTAAGTTTTGATTCTGGGATCTGTTTATTCATTTGTAGCTGTGTATGGATAAAGGCATGAAGAAACAAGTGTAAAAAGAGAATATTTGCAGCCAGGTAAACACTGATATTTTTATCTAAAATAATCTAATTTTAACTCTGTGTGATCTCCATTTTGATTACTTTCTAGAATAATTCTAGTGAAGGAAGTTTACTGACAGGGATATCATGAAATATTTTTGTAAGGCAAATTTCAAAGTCAAAACAGACATCTCTGCCAGGAAGATAATCCCTAGATTTAGGTTTAGCCCAGTAATAAAAGAAATTACTATTATGATCAGATTTTTAATCTAAGTCACAATATGATCATTGAACATAAAATTTTCAAGCAATCCAGAAAACTGCAATCAAGTTTTCAAATAACATAGATGTTTATTTTCTGTGTTTTTCTCCTCTCTTATTTTTTTTATCCCATCCATGATGTCTATTAAGTTGGCAGAAACACAGTCTCTTTCATTTAAAGCTTCATTTCACAAATAACAAAACTAAGAACCATGTATTAGTGTGCTTACATAATGGATTTAACAGCTTTTCATATATATCAATAAGATATTTTGCTATTTAATCTGTTTATGCCCCTCCTCAAGCAACATTACTCTTTTATAACCAATTTGGCTTCATCTTCAAATTGTTGGGCACCAAATATACCATGAAATGATTTTTTTTTTGCCAGTGTAAGAGAAATACTTGAATGCACAGATGATGAAGATCAGATAACAGATCATTGGACAAATCTTCTAATGACATTTGGTGAGGTAAAACTATCACCAAAAGTTATAATAAAGAGTCTGAGCCTTTCTAGAGAAGACTAGCTGCATAGAAGCAGGTTTCACCTGGGAGTCTGAGCAGGCTTGTGAGAAATGCTGAGGCTAAGGAAAGCCAGCTGACTACAGAAGAATTTTGGGATGAGAAAAAAAGGAAACTGTGAATTAGCTAAGTACATGTGACAAATATTGCATTCTTGTTTCTATGTTGCTTTAAGCACTTGGTCTAAAGATGAAGTTGTGTTCCTATACAGAATACAGAAGAGATAAACATGAACAAAAAAGGAAGACCAACTTCTAAACCTTGAAAAAATAACAAGAATTTTTTTCACAGTACAAGAGGAACAGAAAGGAAAATACTCATGTCAGAACAGGGGTGGCCCTTGGGAAGTTCTGTCTTAAAATAAAAACTTGCTGATAAAGGATACTCAATCAAAGCTAGTGAGAACTGTAATAAATCGCAAGGATCAGATTACGATTGGCAAAAACTCCCAAAGGACAAAAAACCTGAAATACTGACTTCAGATGAAATTCCTCTCCAAACTGCCAAATGCTGTCCTACCCTAAGACAGATGATGGCTTGTCAATTATTAGAAAAGATTCTAGGCAGCTTTATGAGATGCCAAGCCATCAAGTCAAATGTCTGTACTAAGCACATCAGCTACAATAGTCTGGAAACATTAGAATTACTGAGATAATAATGTTTGCTGACTACTGAATTCAAGGTGAAAAAGATATTACCCAAACATGAACAGTTTGCAAAGGGTTCTCATAATATGGAAAATTCTGTAATAAAATGGCAAATCATTTCAACATAGATGGATGTGAAATGCTATAACTTCAAATAAGAACCCTAATTTTATGTAACAGAAGATTGGCTCTGAGCTGGAGAACACCACTCATAAAGGAAAACTTGGGCAAAAGGTGAACAAATGTCAGAAATCAATCTGGAAGGAATAGAGGACAAAAGGGAAAACCATGCCAAATCATAGAATGGTTTTGATTGCAAGTGGCGTTGACAATCATCTAGTTCCAACTGCCTTGCTGTAGGCAGGGACACCTTCCACTTCACCAGGTTGCTCAGATCCCCATCCAGCTTGGGCTTGGACACAGTTGTGTATCAACTTTCATCTTGAACAACTCTTGCGGTTTTGGTGCTTCCCTCTTTCTTCAGAAAGAGTATACTAAAACTGAGGCATTCTCAAAGAAAGCAATAATGATAACCACAGGGATGAAACAGCTGATGTTTGTGCAGTGGATAGGCTAGAGTGCTGCCGTGTAGAGAAACAAAGGATAACCAGATAGGAAGAGACAGCAGTCTAGAACACTGTGAGAGCTGCAGATACTGACTTTATCTTCCACATCTAACAACAATGCCAGAGGTTATTACATAAACCCTAGTAACATTCAAAACTCACTGAAAGATGTGATTATTCACAAAAAATTGAATAAAGCCATGAAACTCCCTACCGTGAGTTATTCTGAATTTTGAAAACTGCAAAAGCAATTAGATGAAACCGCTTCATAAATTTAAAAGCAAAAATAAAAAAATCAAGGACTATTTACATACAGATAGCAGTTCTGGTTCAAGAAGTCACTAAGATAAAAAACACTGGTGTCTAAAAGAGTGTTATTATATAATTTATTTTTCCTAGTGCTCTTGCCTAAGTATTTATAGTTCACTCTTGAAAATAGGATTGAGGGCTTCTGCACATCTGGTCTGAACAGATATGACTGTGTGCTTATGACCCAGTAAGGGTATAATGTGTAACCACCCTTTAATTCTTTTGCACTTATTTATTGCAAAAGTACTATATACAATATTATAGTCTGTAATAAATCCTGTTCTTTCAGTTTAACCTTTAGTTCACTCAGTAAGCTGGATGGATGTCTGATATTTTAAAAAAAAAAGTGTATGATCAAGTAGTTTATCCCATAATTTGCCTTAATTCTGTATCTTTTGAGTATTATTGGTATTATTCTCTTCAGAGTGAAACATCAGCCTGTAGCAATAAAGGCCTGTTATTTGGAAGGGTACTTCTGTCAGGCAGCTGGGGTCTGGTAGATGTAAAGCTATATTACTGTGGAGCCAAACCTAAGACCACAAGCACCTCTCTTCAGCTCATCAGTTTGCTAATTGTGCCAGATAATTACTAAGAGTTGATGGTGTTCATAGACAGTTGGTTGACAGCATGTGAGGAAGAGCAGGACTACTTGCACTCATCTGTTTAGGTGTACAACCTCGGTGTACTACGATTCTGTAAAATAATGTTGTGGTTTACCCCATTTGCCAACTAAGCCCATGGCCACTCACTCACTTGTTCCCAGGGGGATGGAGAAGAGTATTGGAGGAGTAAAAGTGAGAAAACTCATGGGTTGAAATAAAGACAGTTTAACAGTGAAATCAAAAGCCATGTGCACAAGCAAAATCAACAAGGAATTAATTCATCACTTCCCATGGGCAGGCAGGTGTTCCGTGACCCCAGGAAAACAGGGCTCCATCACGCGCAACAGTGTCTTGGGAAGACAAATGCCATCTCTCCAAACATGTTCCCCCCTTCCTTATTGATCCCCCAGTTTTGTATCCTAAGCACGATGTCATGTGATACATTCTGCCCTTTGGGCAGCTGGTGTCAGCTGTCCCAGCTGTGTCCCCTCACAACTTTTTCCAGGCAAAGAAGGCCTTGACTCTATGTAAGCACTGCTCAGCAGTGACAAAACTGTCTCTCTATCACCAGCACTCTTTCCAGCACAAATCCAAAACACAGCACCATGCCAGCCAGCTACTATGACAAACATTACTTCTATCCCAGCCAAAACCAGCACATGTAAAAACAGTTGTAGTCAGAAAATCTTCAAGACTGCTTCATTTTAAACACTGGATTAAAACTTGCAGCCTATTAACTTATCAGCAATAATGTTAATGGGCTTCAATAAGGCTAGAAGAAATAGAAGTGACAGACTTTTCTGTGCACTGGTAAAAAGGAAAAAGGCCCAATATTTTAAATGTTTCTAAACTAATGGAGATAGCATTTATCAGCTTTAGTCAATTGATTTCACTGGGATGTGCCAATGAAGAACTGCAGTAACACTAATGGTAAACCAGGTCTTTAATTTCTACACCAATAGCATTACCTCCATCAGAGGGTTTTTATGCTGTAATTTCTTCCCATTAATCAGCTCACAGAGTCAGAGGGTTCTGTTCCACATATGTTCTAGTAGCCCACATATAACCTTTCTTTATACTTATATTTGTATGGCCATCAGTTAGAGGATGTGGTTTTGAAAATGTTCAAAAGCTGCTGATTTTTTGAAAATGAAGAAACTAAAAAAAAATCCTATAAATTCTGAGAATAATAAAGGATGCCATGTCTATAGGAAAGTTTCTTTTTATGGAGAACAGCATATGCTGGAACCCAAAACAATGAGGAAGGTAATAAAATAGCTCCACAGCAGCTAAGACTTCTTACCTCACCTACCTCATGTTGAATTTGTATGTATGAAAGTGCTGAGTGAAACCATTTTTCCCAGAATAAATTGCTAGTAAAATACAAGTACTTTGACAGATTGGCAGAGGTAAATATATTACATTTGATTAAAAATTCCACATTGATCTATTTTTTTAATTCCCTCCCCTACTTTTGTTAGATAAATGAAGGTTTGTATGTTATTAATATTTCTCATGCTGATCTTTTTGTAGCATTTTTAGAAGCAAGTTATTTTGCATGGCACTCCAAAGGGCTGTCTATTCCATTTGGGAAGAAAGGTGACACACATGTGATGGATCCTGACACCTGTCAGTTATAATAATACAATTTCAACTAAAAAGAACTCTTTTTCCACATCAAGTATTCTAATATTACTGAATTAATTTGAACATTGAAAAGATGTGCAAAAAGAGAAATAGGTAGGAATCCGCCGGACAACTGGCAGTTGAGAGTAAGGAAAATATTTGAGGACAAGTAAATCACAGTAATATATCCAAACCCATGAAAGTCATAGAATCAAAGAGTGGTTTGCATTGCAAGAGACTTTAAAGATCATCTAGACACCTTCCACTAGACCAGACTGCTCAAAGTCCAATCCAACCTGACCTTGAACACTTCCAGGGATGGGCCATCCACATCTCTTGAGAAATCTGTTCCAGTGCCTCACCACTCTCACTCTTTCAGTAAAGAATAGGAGTCAAGATAGGAGATATACTTATTTTAATAATTCTTGTGGAGTTTTGTAGCTTTCACCAATGAGAAAAAAAAAGAAGGAGAGTTCTAAAAACCTCGATAAGGTTTTCTAATTTAAAACTTGAATATGCCGTGAGGTTAAGCTCCTTATTAGAATACCAAAGTGATATTTTCAGAATATTAGTTTCCACAACTGCATGTGAAGCACAGTAACAAATGGAATACTTTTGCTTAGAAATCTCTACTTATAATGACCAGATATTCAAAATGACAAAACGTAAAGCTTTTATTTAATCATAATAGCAGTACTTTTGAAGAGTATGGATACTGCCTTCTATAATGTTTTTCTATAATGGACAATTCCTACATGGATTTAAATCTATATTTTACTTAATATTATCTGCTATTCTGTCACCTACTGACAACTGAAATTTATTCACCCCATTTGACTCATAAAATAGTTATATGGTAACCCAGTCCCTCTTGCACTGTTTCTATAATGAGCTAATAACTTGCCTCTCATTAAAAGTCAGTTTTACTCCTTTCTCTCATAGGTCACACTTCTGGTCCCACTTATTCTCAGTCCTTATTTTCAGTAACATGATCACTTTCATCTGGGTATTGATCTCAAAGGGTATTCAGTTTCCAATCTAACAATTATTAGGTGAGGTATTTTTCCTTCCAAGTTACAATACAGGAATGCTAATATTTTCTTGATTTAATACTCCTACTCATATAAGTCTGATGTATGACCAAGTTAGTCATTCAAGGAAGGAAGGCCTATGAAAATGTTTTAGCTTTCTTTTATTTCTTTCATTAATTATTTCACCAATGAATAAGAGATCAAACTTAAGACATCTTTGTGAGCTTGAGTTATACTCATGTTGTAAGGAACTAGCAAAGATCTGAATAAAATGCATCCCTTACATAGTTCCTTTTCTTCAACTGAATTAAGGGTTAATTTTGTAATGTCTGGTGTTGTTGATTTTCCCGCAGTCTCGGAGAAGGAGAGAGAGCAAGCAGTCTTCTGATTCTTCCAGCAGAATAGTGATTTATTTAATTAATTCCAGCATCTTTTATAGGGTTCTTTCTCATAGACTAATTGATCCAATGCATAGCCACCTCTTTGGTGTGATTGGCTGAGTTCTAAAAACATACATTCTTAAAAATATTTATTTTACTCTATAATAACAATTCTCAAGCAAGGCCACAGTTGTTCTAGTTTATAAAACATTGTTGATAAATTTTATGAGAACAAAAATTCTCTCAGAAGAGAGAAAGAGCTGCTTCTAGCAGCATTTTGCATCGACGTGGTCTGAATTATATTGTATAAGGAATGTAAGCATAAGGGGTGGAATTTTGATTCTGTTGGGGAATGAGAGAGCTTTGCATTAATTCTGGTCAAGCTAGGACTTTACCTTACAAGCTTACTAAATGATACAAACTACAATATATGTCAGATTTATTTTCTTCTTTCTCTGCCTTATTTTTATTTCTGACATTAATTCTCCCTAATGTAGGCTTATATGTATCCATACAGCTATATCTATTTACATATATATACATGCAGATATATGTTAATACAAGTGTACATACACTTATATATGTATTTGTGTATAAACTGTGCAAAAGACACATCCATCTGTGGCCAGATATTTTCATTTTTTCTACATTGAATATGGTGCGCTTTTCTCCAAATATTAACATACATATAAATTGAATTCATGAATGCAGTCTTAGTTTCTATATGGAGTAGATTTATAAATCTTAATGAAACCATGATCTTCAAGTTTTTTTCTGAAAGCATGTTCTGGTGAGTAACAGAATCACAGTCTGTGTTTTTGTGTGTTCTTTGCCATAACAGTATGATTTTTTTTTTGGCCACCTAATTTTAGAGAGCAACATGGATCTATGATCAGCTTAAGCATGAATAAATCTAAAGAACAACCATTTATATGTGAATACATTTACAAAATAAAAGTAGAATTTACAGATTCAACCAGCAAAAAGAAATATCACTAAAGTTTTTTAACTTTGTTTAATTTGTTTCTATCAGTCCTTAAAATTTATTATAAAACTGATAATTACCACAACTTGCTTCTGAAAACAGTCCAGGGTTTTTAGCATCCTCCAAATAAATATGCCAGAAATTCTGGACGCAGCAATTGATAAAGTGGGACATTGTAGTGGTTTGGTTCGCATTTTACCTTCTGTGAGATAAGAATGGGGAGGAATGCAAAGCAGGCACTAAACTTTAAAGAATATAAAGAAGTTTATTAATAGAGCTAAAAGAAAAAAAATAACAAGGAATTAAAACAAAAACTCCCTTTTTCCTCCAGCACCTCCCCCTTTTATCCAACTCTAACAAAGAGTATCAATATAAACCTTTAGAACACTTCTCCTCCCTCCTTCCATGTATAATATAAAGACGCAAACTGAGAATTATTTCAGTCAGTTTATCACTCTATAACAGTCTTTCATCAGCTCATTTAGGGAGAGGAGGCTCTTTCTTTCATGCTATGGAGCTTTCCCACACAAACAATCTTCTCATGGT
>WEIT01030538.1:41139-55549 GCA_013389985.1 Dryoscopus gambensis | reverse complement strand
GTTTTGTTTTGTTTTGTTTTGTTTTGTTTTGTTTTGTTTTGTTTTGTTTTGTTTTTTGCTGGCTCCACTTCCATTAGCTGGCAATGGTACACTTAGGAGGTTCAATAGGCTTGCTTCCTATGATCAAGGTAATAATTTGGTTGACTCAATGCTAACCTCATGTTATATTTTACTAAAAGCAGGTAGAAAGGCTGACTTTACCATGGTCTTGCTGCTGCACACCGGGTAAGGCACAACTATGAGGAGATGAAATGAGACTGGATTTTTTTGGAGAGCAGTTTGTCTGGAGAACAAACTCCAAAAAGGTGGGGAAACCATTGTCCATGAGAGACAGGAATTTTTTAAGGTGGCAGAAGGGCAGCTGTGAGCCAAACTTTGGTGTGATAAGAAGAAAACCAACAGACCTTCCTAAAGGCTTGATGATGACTGTATGAAGCCTTTACCAGCCCAAGATGCCCTTGACACTTGATAAATGAGAGCAAGTTTGAGGTGATAACTTTCCCAATTACAATGTGTAAGACTGAGGCAGAGGAAGGAAATTACTTTCAGAACCTGTATCTACTGGCAAAACTGATTTTTCTTTAATTTAAAATTAATTTCAATATAAAATATGCTGCAATATAACATCATTAAATTTGAAAAGCTTTCTGCTATCTCTCAGTGTCCTTACTTTAAGGAAAATATAAAGTTCTACATTATGTTTCTGTTGCTGTGGGGTCTCAGAGTGTAATAAATGCTTACACAGCAAATTCCTATAAAACCAAGTGTACTGACGTGTATACAGATTTAAATTGCTCGATTTAAAATAGTAAATATGTTTATATTATATAGAGTTAAATTGCTCCATTTAAAATAGCAAAAATGTTTCTATTATGGGGGTTTTATCAGTTGTTCTCTTTTCCACCATGTCAGCACACAGCACTGTACTAAAATGCCAGGATAGCTGGGGCCGTCTATGCAGTCTGTCAGCCTGCAGCTGCAGATAACTTTCTTGTTCCCCTTCTACAGTGCACATCATTTGACAGAACAGCATCTATCAAATCTCGGCTTTTCTTGCAAACACTGTACTCAGAGTGAAGCAGAGAAGTTCTACTGAATGAGCTTGGATATTGCATTTTAAATAATTTCTTAAGTGAGACTTGTTTAAAACATTTTTTACCATTACATTCCTGGTAAGCCCACAGAGACATGGAGATGTGCCTGAAAAATATTGGATATTCTCCGTTCTCTGCCATTCGATATCACTCCAAAGAGGTAATGCAGCTAATTAAAGTGACTTGGACATTTGCAAAGCCTCTCTGGAGATGCAGTTGACTAAAAGACAGTAGGAAGCACTAATCCTACTGCTAATGACACGGCACTGGGGGAATAGAAACCTGGCTGGAAAAACAGTAAGCTGAAAGCCATTATCAGCACTGAAAAAACTGGGTATTTCAACTACCAGAAACATAAGCAGTTTTCCGACACCATTAGCATTATGCAACCTAGTAGGTATCAAAAATATTTTGGTCTCCTTCATAAATTACACTTTAATTTAGTTGGAAAATAATATGCAGGTATGATACAGGGATAGTTGTCAAAGTAATTACATCTTCCTTACCATTATATTTGCTTAACGTGATACTTAGTTATATCTGGGTGATGTATCTTAGGGTGTTTGAGATGCATATATTCTTAGTAACAATACCTACATGGTTTGATTTGTAGTCCAGTCTCTGAGGCTACTGAAAAGAATCGAGAATTAGCTGTTCATCATATCATGAATGGAGAAGAAGGAGAGTGGCAGAAATACAAGTTTGGGGGTTTTTGCTTGTTTGCTTTTTTGTTTGTTTGTTTGAGGTTTTGTTTTGTTTTGCTTTGTTTTGGGTTTTTTGTTTGATTCTGTTTATTTTTGAGAACATTCTGAGAAGTAGTGACAATAGGCATTCTAACAATTTATATGCAAAAAAATCATTTTCCTTCCTAAATTCATATTTTACAGACTCAGCAATGACAAGACAACATGTGAAATGAGTGCTTCGAATATAGATAGCCTGCACAGATCACAGCATGTGGAAAAAAATTTAATTAGTATTTCTCTCTGTGGCATAAAATATCAGAGTAAATAAGCACATTTTTCAAATGTGTGAGACATTCCATATCTTCTAAAATTCTACCCATTCCTCATGTTCACTTCAGGCAGCCATTCATACAGAGAAATCTTTTCAGAAATTGTGAAGCTGATTGGACATGACAGATACATAAGGCTTAATTTAATAATAGACAAATAAAACCAAGCACTATACAAAGGAAGTATAAAGGCCAGCTGTAATGAGAAAAACATGTTTAGCTTGGCAGACAGAGAATATAGCAGTAAGAAAGGTGATTGATGACAGAAAAACTGTACTAAGAAGAAATCCTTGAAATCATAAGAGTGGGCCATGTAAGGATATACCGGTACTGATCACTACTCATTCTGGTGCTATCAGTCTATATGACTCTTTAAGCTGATATTTATACTAATTTTACCTGAATTTCATGTGACCGATCTGTTTGTTTTCTTTGCGAACTGAAAAAAAAAAGAGTTGGTATCTCTGAGGTGGATTGCAGGACAAGACCTGTTTGTTAGAATAAATTACACTGTCAACTTGGATGATCTGTTTCATCTAAAATAAGGTCCCATCTTCCCTCATTAACTGCCCAGAGCAGGATGGAATAACGAAAATGGATTCCTTCACATGGGATGTCAGACCTCTCATGTGTAACTCGCTGGAGAATTCCTTCCTTCTTTGTCATACAAGGAGACACATCTAGAAATCCCATAATGTGTAAAAGGGAATGGAGACAAAAAGTTTATAGCAATCTTGTTAAAGTATCTGACTCTGCAGAAAAAAAACTTGAATGAGACTTTAAGAGGACTTAACAGAACAGTGAAGCTAATAAAGATGAAGCCAGATAAACTTCATTTTTATAATAATTTTCCCCATGAAAAAATCAAATGATTCAGCAGAAATAACCATATGCTTGCCTTGGTTCAAGACAATTTAGCATGGTGGGCAGTCTAAAATTAGTTATCTCCCCTTAGTTTCAGCCAGTCCCTTTCCACCAATAAGGAATGCACACAAGCTGATATAAGTTAAAAAATGACAGTTTACTAACACGTGAAAGAGCAACAGGAGAAAAAGTAACAGTAAATAACTACCAGATGCAAAATCACTAAATCTCAAGAACCCCACAGGAACATGATTTAAGACATCAGGCCAAAGTTTAATCTACCAAGTTTTACCTTACAGGTTTTTGCAAACCTCCCAAAGCAAACTAATTTAGCAGGAGTGTATGGAGGGGTTGTTTGGTTTATAACACCCTTTAGTTATAAAATTAACTAAATTTTATATTTTGAACACTTCTTGAAGAAAATAGTTTCTTTCTAGGAACAAAACCTTGTTTGACTTTCAAGAATGATTGACCCTTTCATTCAGTGTGTTTTTGTTCTGTGTGATATCACTGCAGGTTACTTACATGGCAGGACATTTAAATATTACACTACCTGTATTAAGTAAAGATTTTATCGATAGTCTAATCATCCTTACTATACTGAAAAGATGAGAACTTGGTACCTCAGAATACCAAGCAAAAAAATGACACCACATTTTTTGATAATCACTCTGCACTGAAAAATATCATTAAGATCCATTTACACTGAAAAATATTATTCAAAGAGGTTGCAGTATCTGTGCAAAATATAGACTTTAGATTAAGTTGAAATTAAATTTAAATAGTTGTTATAATTTAATCATGATAAACAGATATCTCAGAGATTACGCTGGATGAAAGAAAGAATTAAATGCTTTTTAAAGGTGTCATGACAGGTTCCCACGATAAAGGAAGTGTGATTATAAAATTTAGGAACAAATACAACTCATTTCATATATGGTAGCAAATTTCAAGTTCATGACATTAAGTAGAAGCAACAGCTTTCCACAGAAGTGTTGAGTCGATAAAAAGTAACAGCTGGTGATATGTGAAACCCATGAAGTCGCTGAAAAGAATAATTTTTTTCAGCTTCAACGTGACTATAAAAATAGTAGCATGTATTTCTCTTAATTTGAATATACCATCTTACATTCTCATGCTCTTGATCATCCACAGTCCTGTCGTTAATCTGTTGACTGTCTCTTCAGCCATCATATATTCAATAAACACCAGTGCTTCCAAAATGAAAAAAAAACAAAAGGCAGAATGCCACATCAAAAAAGTCACAGTGTATCTTCAACAAGAATAATTTTTCTTGGCAACACTTCTTCTTTCTTGGCAGAAATACAGTAACATCAGAGTCATCAAAGTATATTTTTGTATTTGTGGAGGATTCTAACCTGCATAAGCAGTTAAAGACTAAATTAAAATTGCTTTTCTTTTTTTTTTGACTAATAACAACTATGGCACTGAAAGATTGCTTTAGCAACTTTTAAATATTTGTAAAAGTTTTGGTTGTGATACCAGACTTGACTGAGCATTTGCCTGTACCATTTTATAACCAGTTATATAAGAGCCATGATGTTGCCTCTGTTTCTTTATTTAATGAGCGCTATCTTTAAATTAATTTTTTGTTGTTTTGTAGATTTTTTTCAGTTCAAAATAATTCCTTCAGATTTTCATGATAAATAATTCTACTAAAAAAAAATACATTTTTAATCAGAATGTTTGTGAAAGAGTTTAGTAAACCAGTTTCCCTTTTAAGCATAAAAGTTCAATGCTAGATTTGGTAGGAGAGCAGGGAGAATAATATCATATTAGCATGCTTTAATGCAACTACAAAATTGTAATTTGACAAGAGTTTGAACTAGGGGAAAAAAATTCCAAGCCCACTGGCCAGTTTTGCTTAAACGAACAAGCATATAAAAAGGTCACAAATTAATAACTAAACTTCTGTAAGAAAAATATGTGAGTACTTTTGCCTGTATATACACTGGCGGAACAAAAACCACAAGTTTCACATCAAAAACCTGTGCCAAATCCAAAGCATAGGTGAACAAGTAATGGTATTTTATCAGCTGAGGAAACTATTTGAAAAAAGTAAAACATTTAGACACTGAATTTCCTGGTTAAATAACTACATTTTTAAAAGCATGTACAATAATCATATGTGTTCTTGGTGGACTTGGCACCAGAAACTGAATAAATCTTTCATTGTTTTTATATTAGTTTACAAGGGTATCAAATAGTTCTGTAAAAATACTCTCTTGGCCTTGTTTTAAAAAACATTTAGACCACTGAAATTTGGAGGTTTTCTTCTTTTTTGAAGGATTTCCTTCATCTCCTTTTTAATCGGCATATGCCATTCACTAATGACTTACTAGGTTCCTTTTATTTGAAGATTTAATTTCCATTTTCTTTGTTCATAATTTTTCCTGATATGACACTAGCCTGTTTGAGTATTCCACATTATATTGATTTTTAATATTCCAGTCCTGTAACCAAAATCTCATTATGGAAAGAGTAGTGAAAAACCCTGGCTGTTCTTTATAACACTTCTACAAATCCTGCAAAGACCTTGATAAAGTTTCAATTTCTTTCATTTAGTATCATGAGCTCAGAAATTGTCAGATGCTGTCAATTAAAAAAAAAAATATTTGACACAAAAAAGACAAGTACTGGAATGTCTGTGTTGCTTGAAAAATGCTGGACCAGTCTACCATTTTTCATTTTCAATATGAGATACAAAAAATACCTTAAAAACATCCAGGATTTTCCGTAGATGGCAGGAAGAGAAGGAAAAATTGCTAAAAATAATGAACACAGAAGACTCCATTATGACATTTTCTGATCCCAGCATTTTATTCTATTCCACCCTTCTTTTCATTCTAAAGTCCTCTCAGAGAACACCCTTGAACATTTACCTTCACTGTAAAAATCCCCAACAAAACAAACCAACAAAACCTACAAAACCCCCAAACTTACTTAAATGTTGTTACAGCTCCCCAGTTAGTTTGTAAATTAAAAAAAAATGCCCACACTGTAGAGCAACTTAGACAACTTAGAGCAAACATGAGTAAAATTCATACCAAAGCCACAGTTCAGTGCTCAATTAGCCATTAGAAGAGAGATGCAGAAATTTCGCTGCCAGATTTCTATGGATTTAGAGAATTTTATTTTAATTTGCATTGTACACTATTTGAACACAATGACAGCCAGATGATTTTAATTTAAGTAGAGAAGAATTTTATATTCCTTTTGAAAGGCTATCTTGCTCTTCATATTTGCTTTAAAACCAGTTTTGAAAATTAATAAATTTTCTGCCTTTTTCATTTCTTTGAACAGTGGCAGTATATTTATCTGTTCATTTCTGGGTAACTCCAGAAATAAATTTCCTGTGGAAGGCTAAATCCCAACAGTGCACTTTGCTTTTAGAGTGGATGCAGAAACGGTTCATCGTGGTGGACCAGAGTGATATACCTTGCCAGGAAACTGTCTGAGGAAAACCAACACTGTAAGACAAACAAAACCATAAAGCAACAACAAATGAAACATCCTAGAAGACTTGATTTAAACTAAGAACAGTGTAGTTCTGGAACAGGTTTGAACATAACAGGGTCTAGCAATGTTCTCCTATAGGACCATATATTTAGAAGCTATCAATAATCATTTAGTGAAAGATATATTAATCTAAAATCGGATTTAGAGTTAAGGCACCACACCAAAATTCAGAAAGTATGTGATTGCAGTTCAATACTCTGATAGCTAGAACATCTAGCAGTGATGGATTGCTGGTTCATCTGGGGATTTAACGATCTTCTTTTCATTCTCAGTCTTTTGAGAACTAATACTAGGTGTATTATTTCAGTCAGTTCATTGTACTGAACTTTACGACATTCAACAAAGTCAGTGCTTCCCTTGGCAAGGTAGATGCAAAGAACCTGGAGGCCTTGGAAAACACCAGCTGAGCATGAGCCAGCAGTGTGCCCAGGTGCAGAGATGGCCAACAACACCCCAGGAGTTCTTCACAGGGACATAGCCAGGACATTGAGGGGAGGGACTATCCCCCTCTGCTCAGCACTCCTAAGTTCCCATCTGTACACTCCAAACTGTGGTATCTCTCCAGCACAGGAAGGAGGGAGGGCCCTCAGGTTGCCTGAGGCCTGTGACACTTTTCCTGTGAGGGGAGGCTGAGGGACCAGGACTTGTTCAGCCTGGAGGAGAGACGGCCTTGAGTGGAAATAAATGCAGCCTGCTGGTACCTCCGAATAGTTTATCGACAACATGGAGTCACCTTCACTGTGGTGCACAGAGGGGAAATGAGAGACAACAAACAAGCAACAAGGGAAAAACAGTATTTCGTAAGGAGACTCTTTTTCACCCTGAAGACAGCCAAGCAGGTGAAGAGGCAGCCCAGAGAGGCTGTGCTCCATCCTTGAAGAATTTCAAGGTTCAAGATTTTCAGGATAAAGTCCTGAACAACCTTGTCTGAGCAATTTTCCTATCATCCTGTGGTTTCAGAGCAAATGGAAACTAATCAAAATTCCCTGATGAACATCTAGATTTTCAGATGAATGCTGTGGAATCTGAATGCCCCATTTATTTGAAGCAAACTCAGTACCTCTTTCTGTACTTCTGTTAGTGAGGAGGGGCTGACCATTAAGACATTGTAGGACCTAAGTTGTAGGTGCCTAATTTCTTCATTAGATCTAGTCTCAGTCACCATGGCATGAAGGCTTTATGGCATTTGTATAAAGTTTTTATCCAAAGGAAAAAAATTAAATTCTCTTTTTGCTGTCACTGGCAATTTAAAAAGCAAATTTGCAAATAAATTGTGCATTAATGTGAGGCCTTAGGGATATTTATATGATCCCTTTAAATTAAACCCTTCAAATGAACCTTTTTAATCCTATGGAACTGACAACCATGCATTTAGCTAAGTTTATTATTCATGTCATAATGATTTATGGGCATTTTAACAAGTTACAGCCCATGTGTTATGTTGTCATGTCTTTTTGAAGATCAGTAACTTGGATTAGCTATGCAAGTGTATGGATAATTCTTGTAAGATGCTTAACAAAAGACATCTTTTAACTCAGGATTTCCTCCAGCTGTTTGATCAGAAACCATGTTTCTGTCAACAGTTGATCTTTAAACTGAAGTGCTTTTTTCATGAAAATGAAGGGATATTCATTGCACAGCTTACGTTTATTTCTTGTTATTATTCTCATTCCTATAAACCTGTAAACTAACATTACTTCAGCATTATAAATGCAAACTATGTCATTTTAAACAGGATTTTCTCTAAGAAGATTTGTACTAAGTAGCTTGTTAAACTGTCTGTGAAGTTTAGCTGACAAACATAAGAGCTCTTGTTAGCAGTTCTTTTGGAAGAAGTAAAATAAGGTATGGATTTGGGAGACAAACAGAGGAAGACAGACACAAAAAGAAAATGCTCAACAATGGTATGTTTAGAGACCAATCTATCTTTAAACTTTACAAATGCTGTCAATGGAATTTGTCTTGCAGTTAAAACAATATATAAATGATGAATATGGTATTTTTTATTAGAATAGCTAGACAGACTAAGAATTCCAAGGTTCCTAAAGGTCCCTGTTTCATTCCCAGTTTTCAGCACCAAAACGACTGTGGTATGTTGACCCTGGTTGGATGCCAGGTACCCATAAAAGCCACTCTATTACCTCCCTCTGCAACTGGACAGGGGACAGAAAATACAGTTAAATGCTCATGAGTGGAAATAAGGACAGGGAGAGATCACTCATCTATTATAGTCACAGAACAGGCTGAACTTGGGGATATGAACTGAATTTATTACTAACAAAATCAGAGCAGAATAATGAGTAGAAAATAATCCTAAAAATCTTCCCCCTCCAGCTCCTCCCTCCTTCCCAGATCTACGTACTCCCCACCACAAGTGCAGCAAGACAGGGAATGGGGGTTACAGTCAGTTCATCACACATTGTTTTTGCCACTGCTCAGGGAGAGGAGTCCTTGTCCAGTTCCAGCGTGGGATCCCTTCCACAGGAGACAATTCTCCATTCACTTCTCCAGTGTGGATCCATCCCACAGGCAACAGTTTTTCACAGACTGCTCCAATGTGAGTCACTCTTGCATGGGTGCAGTCCTTCAGACACAGCCTGTTCCCGAGTGGGTTCCCCACAAAATCACAAATCCTACCAGGAAAATGTCTCCAGCATGGGCTCCTCTCTCCATGGGTCTGCAGGTCCCTGCCAGGAGCCTGTTCCAGCACAGGCTTCCCACATGTTCACAGCCTCATCTCAGGCATCCACCTGCTCCAGTGTGGGTCTCCTCCATGGGCTGCAGGTGGATCTCTGCATCCCCGTGGATCTCCACGGGCTGCAGGGGCACAGCTGCCTCACCATGGTGTGCACCACGGGCTGCAGGGGAATCCCAGCTCTGGTGCCTGGAGCACCTCCTGCCCCACCTTCTGAGCTGACCTTGGTGTGTGCAGAGTTGTTCCTCTCATATGTTCTTACCTCACTCTTCTCTGGCCACAATTAAAATTGCTCAATAACTTTTCTTATTTTACTTCTTAGATATGCAACGCTAGAGGTGCTATCATCACCTCTGATTGGCTTGGCCTTGGCCAGAAGTGGGTCTGTCCTGGAGCTGCCACCGGTTCTGTCAGACACAGCAGAAAGTTCTGGCCGCATCTCACTGATTCCATCCCTGTAGCCCCCTCTACCAAAGCCCGACTACACAAACATGATACAGTACCCAATGAAGATCCATCAAAGATGTTTACAACAATTATAGTTTTAGTTTTTACCTAGGTATTTGGTCTTTTACTTTTTGGTTTTTATCATAATTTAAATTTCCAGCAGCCATTGTGCATTAAAAATCTCTGATATTTTATTTCATGATGTAGTCAATCCACACTCTCTAAATAATAGATGAGTGGAACACACCTCGCTGTGATAAAACATCCCATCTGGCTCCTCTGGGGTTTGAGAGTCTCCAGCCCAACCCAGCAATCTCCCTCACCCACCACTGACCTGATTCTGAAATGGAGCCTTGGGTCTGTGCTGGGACGAGGGGAAAATGCCACTGATCTTTAGTGAATGTTACTTTGTACCTACATTTAATGATACGCAGAGAACTGAAAATGTCAAATGAAATGCTGCATATATAAAAGTCGCTTACGTTTTGTGGCACTATGCTAGAGCAACAGTCCTCGAAAACTATTCCAGAGACCACAGAGTACTTACTGAAGATACTATCTTTCAAACATCTCCCCTGCCATTGACAAATCTGCAGTCTCCAAGGTAATATAAAATTATTTTAGCAGCAGGGACTGAAAAAGAAAATTGTTCTGAAAATACATTTCCTATCTGCTGTTTAATGCAACACGCATCAACCCAGAACTGTCATATGGAAAAGAAAGAACCAGTGAGCCTTCTAGTCTTCTGCTGTTCCAGGCCTGGCTGGGATGGAAATAACTTTCTACTCAAGAGCCAGTATAGTGCTGTGCTCTGACTTTGTGATAAACAGTGTTGATAACGCAGCAGTGTTTTGGCTATGGTTCAACAGCACTTGCACAGTCAAGGCTTTCTCTTTCTCCTGCTCTGCTCCCCCAGTGAGTGGTCTGGAGGTGAGCAAGAGTCTGGGAGGACACAACTGCAACAAGTGATGGAGCAATACTCTTGATCTGTACCATGTGATGTTGTGCCCAGCAATAAAAGCTCAAGGAAAGGGGGAAAAAAAAAAAAAATAAAAGAGCAGGGATGTTGATGGTTAAAGCATTTTCTTTCCAAGTAGCAATTATGCATTCTGAAGCCCTGCTTCCCAGGAAGTGGTTAGATCTCTGTCTGCTGATGGGAAGAAAGAAATAATTCCTTTTTGACTCTCCTTGCACATGTACCGTTTGTTCCACCTATTAGACTGGCTTTTTCTCAATCCATGAATCTTAGCACCTGCCTTTTTTTCTCCTTGAAATGCAGCAGAGAGGAGTTCCATTAGATGAGGTCAACCCACCAAACCAAATGCTGAGTGGCCCATCTCTGTTACTGAAAATACGGATAGAAGCAGACTCACAAGGGAAATGTCATTCACATAGGAACAGCCAAAACTGAAGACTAGAGGTTAAGAATGAGTAGAGACATTTTCATGTCTTTCCCACAAGTAAAATCTAATGTCTTTTAACATATGATAGTTTCTGTAAAACGCTGTAGGCTTGCAAACAACCTAACAGCCATCATTCTATCGCTGCTATTCTAAAGAGCATATTTGCTGAGATCTTTGTTCCTTCATTATGAACAGCCAGAATATTTTCACATAATTTACACAATTAGTGATAATATAGTTAAAGACAATTAAAGTGCTACAAATTTGATATAATCTGCCACAACTAAAGAAGGAAGCCAGCTTTAGCTGAAGCCAAAGACAAACAGAAGTACACCACACTCCAAAGTCAAGAGTATCTGACCTTTTGCACTACAACACTGAAGCTGTTGCCAGACTATGCAGCCAGAGAATTCTGCACTTTTCATTCAGGATCAGCTTATTAGCCCAGAGGAAAGGTGATTAATGGCCAGTCATACCATGAGAGGAGGGAAGAATCTGAAGGGTGTGAAGGTCAACTAGAACTGCCATAGCAATCTGATTAATTTCATTGCAACTAGTGCAAATCTTCTGTGTTGTTACAGGTAAGATGACTTAATTTGTCCAAGGCTGTGAGACAAAATATCTGCATTGAGTTTGAGAGACAAGATGATGGACAGTCAAGTCAGGAAGAAAGAGAAGTGCTGGAAGTGAGGACCCTGTTTTTGTGACTAGTACAAAATGTGAAAGTGGCATTCGATGTCGAAGAGGTGAAGAAGGACATAAGCTTTCCCTCGCTATCTGGTCCACATCTCATATTCAAGTGCTCTACTAGTTTACTCCAGGACTGGGATGTTTTATTTAGGTATGCCCTCTATATTACACACGTGTCTTATTTCCAAGTCCACCCTGGTGCTGTTCAGTGATGGCATAGTATTTCAAAGCTTTTTCTCAGTGGGGATGGGAACTCTACTCTCCCATGCTACAATTCTTCTAAAGCCATTTTCACTGGGAACAAATATGAAAAGGTGGCATAAAAAGTGAAACCACTGAGAGAATGTATTCCAAATAACAATATGGATTTCTCCTGGACAAGAAAACACAAAAATATTTTGATTTGATACTGCACATAACATCTAAGCAGAGACTAGACCAGAAGTAAATCTCTTCAGTTTATGCCTTTTATCCAACATAAGGTTGGAGACTAAAATTAAAATGAAAAATTAATGATGTGTACGTTTATTTTGTTAATGTAGATCTAATAACTGAAATTCAGCTATCAGTACCATTAACTGAAGTTGCCTACACCTTAAGGAAAACAAAATTTTTTTTTGACATAGTCATGAACACTTTAGAGTCAGCTTTTAAATTCCATATACCGCATTTTCCAAGAAGAAAAATACCAGTTATTTTGTTGTTCAAAATAATCTAATTTTTAGTCCTGTTCAGCAGACATAAGTGAAAAGAGAAATAACATCACATAAATTAATAATTAATTCTGCTCACTTCCATTATTTACCATTGTAACTGTAAGTATTCATCACCACAATATCTGAGCATATTAGAAATTTCAGTGAGTTATGCATAAATCCACCAAATTATAGAGTGTTTCTGTTATTCCTGTTTTACATTTCTAGGAGACAATGAACACTGAGCTTGATAGGCTGATTTTTCAGAGGTGCTTAGCATCTGGTTGGCCTACCCATTCATTTTATTTGGCATTGCAAACCACAGGTCATTATTTTTTTTTCTATAACTTAAGGACTTTGAAAATACCATTTTTAAGAAACTTTCTGACTAGAGATAAATTTCCTTACACATTTTTAAAGCTTATTTTTCCAAAATATGAAGTTGGAAAGCATTGAAAGTAACAAAGGGCTTATCTGCTGACATCCAGCTTGTAGCTGATAGCTGCTGAAGCAGTCAGAAACAGGGAGTAAAACAAAAAAGCATAATTGACCCTTTCTTCATCTTTCTTCTTCCCTTTTTTTTTTTAATTGGAAACACACATTTTATTCTCTACCCAAGAAGACGTTATGCCATTGAAATGATCCTCATTCTCAAAATACATTACATTTATTTTAAACACCTTTATCACATAATCTTATGCTTATTATATGACTGATACTTATGTATCAGTGCTCCACTAGTGCTCACTCCACTAGTGCTCAGTCACCATAACAAAGTTGATAAACGAGGCAGAGATCCACTTCTCCATTGTTTCTCATGAACTGAGATGTTAATGCAGTCTAATGAGAAAGAAAAACAAAGGGAGGAGTTAGAAGACATGAAAGCCAAGAAGTTATTTTCCATTCCTTACACAAAACATTCAGTTCTAAGGTCAATGCTCATGTAGCAAATGTATCAAAAAACGTTCTGATCCTTTTTTTCTAGAGATAAGTAATGTTGACTGCATGCAAAGATAATTTTTCGGGTTCCTATTTTTTTTTCTAAGTGCAATTTCAGTAAAACTGAAATTCTACTGGCACAGTAGGATGCACTGGCAATTCAAGATTGTGATAATAAAACAAAATTACACTGCTGTTAAAGCACAAATCTGCAAATCTCATTTCTTCTGGCTTTATCAGAATTAGCCACAGAAATAGCTTTATTTGAACATCATATTGCTTTATCCTATTGATCCATAAAGCATCCTGTCCCATTACAAGCAGCTGTGCTATTTCTCCTTTTGTCTTATTGTCTACATGGATACAAGTACATTGATTTCAAAGGAGCTACAGCTAAGGTAATGCACAGGTTGAGGTATTATCTTTTGTGAACTGAGGACTTAGCAAAAGAGCAGACTGTCCTGCTGCTATACACAGGTTTGGACCTCATTTGAGGGTAACATCTATGTTTGTACAAAAAACTACACACCGTGTCGTGCTCTCACTTTCGATTATTTGAAACAAGAAAAACTGAAATGATCAGAAAACCACCCAGAGCTAATATGTTTTCCAAAAAGCCTAATATCTTCTTGTTTAAGATAGCCTGTATGTGATTTTATTTCCAGGCCTTATTAGTGAACTGTATCTTACAAAAAAGCCTCATATGTTTTTAAGATTGTATTTCCCCAAGAAAAAGCCACAAACATAAATAATTCTTTGATTATAGTTACAGCAAAGAAAACATCTAGGAGGTAGAAGTGATTTCTGTTTACAGGCCTAACCACAGCAATTTGTATTAACCACCAAATATTTTATGTGACATACAAACATACAGAAAAATCTGAAGTATTTTCAAAGTTTTATGCTGACCTAAATCCTTCATAATAGAACTATTTACCTAAGTGAGAGTCAATTTGGAATTTATAATGAAGATAAACAGCGTAAGTAAGTTTATAATGTTTTATTCTTTCTGGTTTTGCATACGGAAA
>WEIT01030538.1:12793-24358 GCA_013389985.1 Dryoscopus gambensis | reverse complement strand
TTTGTAATCATAATGAGATGCAAAATGGATTGTATGTCAAAACTTGACCCAAATCGTATGTTATCTTTCATGTCATAAAGAGAAGAGAAATGAAGTTTTTATGTAGAATAAAAGCAAATGCATATAAATGTCAGAACCGAGTGGAAAGAGAGCAAGGCAAGATGAAAATGGTAGGTTTATTTATTCTTTTTTACTGTACTCCATGAAAGACTCCACACTGAACATTCAACTGAAAAAAACAAATCCAACTGAGATTAACAACTGTCTCATAGCACCAAATAGTAAAATATTGTTTTGAAAAGTGGAATTATTTACCTGTCTGAAAGTATTTTACAACAACACAAACAAGCAAACAAACTGATGATCCTGTCTATCATTAAGTCAAATCTTTTCCTTATTTCTACTATTTTATCTTTTTTGTGGGTGAAAATGTACACCCCACAGAACAGTTTTGTTTTAACTGAGGCTGGTTTCTTTCCACATTTCAGGCACATCTAGATCTTATGCTCTAAAGCAAAATTTCAGTTTGTTACTAATACATGAACAACAGACGCTGTTACAAGTGTTTCTAGGCATTAAAGATGTTCTTTATTGCAGCTTGATTTATTGAGCTACAAGATAGAAATAGGATGCTAAAATTCTATGCTGTGTAATCATTTCCTTTATTCCATTATTCATAAAATCTTTCCTTTTTCATGTGCTGTTTCAACAGTTCTTAATTTGGCTTTGCATTTTAGAAAGCATATAAACCAATGGTGCATAGCAAGAAGAAAATAATGGCCCAATGTTCATGGCTGGCAAACAGTATCAATGATCTGTGATAAATTAAATTTTAAAACATGTTTAAAAAGGAGGAGGAGTATTCTATTGAATTAATTTATGACTGGAGAGGGGTTAAAGGAAATAAAACTTTTAAATTCAGCTATGGATTTTGATTACTCTTATTTATTTACTGCAAACAATTTTGGTCCTAAGATGAAAAAGCAGGTTTTTCTGGAAAGCAGAAGAAGAGCTTGTGGAATTAATGGAACATAAATGTACTGTTTTCTCCAGATTACTAGTCAACTTACTTTCACATTAAACTCAAATGTCATTCTAAGGCAAACTGAATTTTATTCCAGAGAAGTTATTTATTTATAGAGTGACACAGTACACAAAATACAGGCAAGTGATCAGGTTATTTCAGACAAAGTACTCCATTAATGCAGATTTAAAGTGACTTCCTTGTTTAGTGGACAGATACCTTAAAAGAACTCTTGATTGGAGTGGGTGGATCTCCCAGTCAGTCTGCTCAGTTTTTGTGCTGAATTCTGCAACAGCCTGCTTACTTGGAATGTGACTGTTAGCTCAAATGCATACCATGAAGGAAAATGCCTGAAAATACTGCCTGGTTAAGAGCTTAGACCTGCATGACATCTATAAATTGAGAGCCCTGGTGGCCAAACCTGTATGTATGCTAATAGAAATACTGACACCCTGATCCAACCAAAATCTTTTTGTGCTTTTTATTTCCAGCAGTTTGAGTTTTAATTCATGCCTGCATAGTTCACACCTTAAACACCACCATAACTCAAATTCTGTCCATATGCCCCTTTGCAGGTCAATTAAGTTCACATTGTAACACCTACAAAATTTAAAATCTGTATGAATGCACAAGCGACCTGAATTTAAAGATGTAATTTTAGATAAATAAAGGAAGTAGCCTGTAAACTGAATGGTAGATTGCCACCCTACTGCTCTTCTACCCTCCATCCAATTTAACTTCTCTATGCTGTTTCTGATTTTACATTCTTATCATGCTGCCTCTTATACATCTCCTTCCCTGGATTAAAAAGTATAAACACTACTTCACCCACTGCTTATCATATTCATAGTGAGTCTTTCAGAGCAATTTGAGACCTCTGAGATGAGCTACCCTATATTGCTTCTCATATAAATAACACAGTTACAGACTTAATGTCCTTATTAAGCATTTTGTTTTTACTTTTCAATTGAAATTGCTCATTGATCAACCTATAGTGAGTTTTTCACTTTAGTAACTAGATCACTTTCAGGACTGGGTGCATTTAATTTTGAAATCTGTAGCTGTTTTGTAGTTACAGCATGTCATCCTCTCCTCCAACTGCATTGCCTTCATAAACATTTAATTTCTTTCAGAATCATAGTACACATTGGCTTAATTTACTCCCTCAGCTTCCTTATATTTTCTTTCAGCTTTAATAACCTTCTTTACTATCACCTGCAAACTTTCCTCTCTCAGTGTTTATTTCATGTCCCTGATTAATGAGCTAAACATAAATCAAAACTTTGTTAAGCTGCTGTCATGGTATAAGCTACTATTGAGTCATATTCTTGTGGTTTTGCACGTGATAGAAATTGGAAATGCATCCCATCTTGTTCCTAATCTCCAGGGTTTTCTCAAATTTTGGCAGTCTTTTAAAAAAAATCTATTGTACTTTGGATGTTGTTTGAATACTTCATGGGAGAA
Organism: Dryoscopus gambensis; assembly: GCA_013389985.1. NCBI lineage: Eukaryota > Metazoa > Chordata > Aves > Passeriformes > Malaconotidae > Dryoscopus > Dryoscopus gambensis. The sequence continues at coordinate 21,870 of WEIT01030538.1, read as the reverse complement.
GAATCATATAATATTAATGCTTTAATATTATCCAAAAAATCTACTTCATATATATGCAGCAGTGAACAAATATAACAGGAACCAGTTAAAAGATAACTCACTTTATCAAACCTGGTATGTGAAAATATATATATAAGTACTAACAAGTCAAATGCATCTTACTAAGATTTAACCAAACAATAGCTTAAAAAACCCCAAACACTGAACATTACTTCATTCTTCATGACTCTGCAACTTCTATAGAAACTCACATAACAGTAGGGAAAGGCCTTTTTATAGCTTAATGAAAGAATTTATACTGTGGTAAAACAGATTGACCAGTCTCTCAACCACTGAGCAATTACCTCAAGCGTTGTCAGTGTATCCAGGTCTCTCCGATGCTCTGATAAATCAAGTCTGTAAATAGGAACTATAATATGAAGCAAAAAAAAAAACAAAACCAAACCAAACAGAAAACCCAGAAAAAACACCAACCCAAACCCAAAATACTCACTGTGAAATTCAGGATAAATCAGACCTACTTAGAGAAATGCCATGTAGGCATGCTGAATCTGTCAGGATTTTTCCAGTAAGCCACATCAAAATTCTCCAAGCTGATGGATGACAGATATTTCAATATTGCATAGTGATGCTAACTTTCATGTTGACATCCAAGCAAGAAAATTGATTGCAGATATTGTTCTCCAAAAAAGTCTATTATCATGGTTTAAATAAAACCAAATCTTTGCCTTACAGCATTTCTAACTTTCAGCTATCCTTTTATCTTATGTTTGCTGTCTACAGGAACAACAAATACAACAAATTCACTGAAAGGAGATTCGTTTTAGAGAAGCTCATATCTTCAGTGAATATATTCCTCATTGTCTCTGTACTCCTGTGGAATTGCCAGAAATAATTGTCACAAAAGTTGCAGTCATACTCTCTCTGTAACATGATATTGAAAGACCATGTGGATATGCATCTATTTGTTGATAATGGGATTCGTGTATGTCATACTTTGCAAAGTAAATGAACCAAGAAAAAAACACAAGTAAAAAAGTCCAAACCATTAATTTTGAAGCAAGACAGCAACTGTTACATATCTTAGATTTAAGTGCATGAGTTTTACATTAGGCTGTGTCAAGCTTACAAGTTATTTCAGGTTTAAATGTCATTGTAATGTTCACTTTGCATATATTTGTATTAATTTAAAAATAAAATTATACTCTAGCATGTTTTCAGCCTTCTTTAATCCTCCTTGGTTTTACTTATCAACAGCTATCATCTTTGATCATTCAACTATGGGATGCTAGCTATCAGGTGTACTGCTTGTTTCCAAGGGAAGAACATGAAGGCTCACAGGATGAGCAGAAGCTTAATGTCATCAACTACACATGACATATAAAAAGCCAAGAGGTGATAAATAATACTGTGGGGGATTTTCAGTGTAGCCAAACCTGAAGGCCTGGCTAGGGCATTCTGAGCTCAGTATTGGATTTGACTGATAAATTCTGATCTTGTTAGAAGATGATGTTGGTATGCAGAGACATGTCTTCTCTCATTTTTGTTTAATACTTTTTTAAAATAATGACAAAATACTAATAAAATACTAATAAAACTTCTGATTGAACAATAATTCCTAATTTTCAGCAGAAAAAAAACCTCACCACCCTGAATTTTAAATACAGTTTGTGAGACAGATAAGCTACCAGCCTGCAAAAAAGCTAAGAAGTGTTTGGATTTTCTTAAAGGGCTAAAGTACAATATCTTAAATTTGAGTTAATTAATTTAATAAAGATCACAGAGAAGATTTAATCAGAAGTGACCCCAAGCAGGTTTTGTTCTAAAGAATGCACCTCTTACAGTTTTCAGCAGTTTCAGTTAGTTTGCTGAAAATCCGGTAATCTCCGTGCCAGATCTGACGGCCCATCTGTTGAAGATTTAGTTCAACACCAAGTGCTCGTAAATGATTCAAAGAAAGACAGAGAAACTCCCTGTGATTCGTAAACAATAAGATAAAATTAGGTTGTGACTAAAGTTATAGTAAAAGTTCTCTAATATGACATAAATTAAAATTCAGGTGTCAGCAAAGGCAGGAAGCAGTCTTTATCATCATGTTAGCTGAGTGGCAGGCAAACCTGCCTGGAATGTAATCCAACCAAACAAGAAATCTCTTTCTTATGCTTGGAAACATGAAGATTTTATCTCTTCTTCCTGAGGGGATTTATCTTATCTAAGTGTGGACCCTCAGTAATATAGAGAATTAATCCTTTAATGCTACAGACTTCATGTTAGTCATAGCTTGTAGCAATGAGTGCCAGAAAATAATTAGTATTGTGTAAAGAAATTAAATATTTAGCTTTTTTTTATTAATTGCTTTCTGTTTCATTAGTACCCTTGTAAACCTATTGTGCAACAGTTAGCAAGAATTCCAATGCATAAGCTATCCTTTATATAAGAGCTCTCACATTCTAAAAGCCCTGGTTACTGGTTACTGGTATTCATAAGACTTCAAAACTGGAATTGGAGAGTCCATATAAATACTTAAGCATTTCATTAAGCATACATAATTCTCATTGACTCTCGGCTGTTTTACTATCGGAATATTTTATCACATGAAAAGCTGCAAATTCTTTGTTTTCTCCTGTTTAAGAAGTATATTTAATGTTTAAATACAGACCAGCAGGAGAGTAACTGTGGCTGAACATTTTGAAATCATTCATTCACAAGATCTGCAGTTGAACTACTGTGCTCAAAATAGAATGCAAGAAAACTGATTGTCTGGTATTGAGATTCATCTCCTCAGTATTTCAGTATCTGCTGTGCATGAGTCTGCATCTGAGAGAGCTGCTTCAGTTTTTCAGTCAATAAAATGAAATTCGTAATTTTAGGATATGAATCTTATAACCTCTTTCTAACATTTTCTTTAGATTAAGATCAATCATGCACTCTGAACATCCCTTTCTTTTCACAGATTATAAAGTTTAGCTGCATAGTTCAGAAGTGAACATTTGATCCAGTGAGCCTGACAACTTAAAGCTGCCTCACAAGTTAAAGCTGCCTCACAAGTTAAAGCTGCATGTATGTGTATAGCTGAAACCAGGACAGGTATCAAAGCTATTTTTATTGCAATCTCATCTGTACAAACATATCACAAAATTACATCAAAGAGATACAGGCTCATTTGCAGTGAAGGATGTATCCATGTTCACAATACCTGCAAGTTACACAATATGTTAATTAAATTTCTGAACAGCCTGTTGTAGTGGGTTGATGCTGGCCCAGTGCCAGGCACCCACCAAAGCCACTCACTCACTCCCCTTTCACAGCTGGACAGAGGAGAGAAAATTTAATGGAGGGTTCATGGGTTGAGATAAGGACTGGGAAAGATAGCTCATCAAATACTGCCATGGGCAAAACAGGCTCAACTTAGAGATATGCATTGAATTCATTACACTAATAAAATCAAAGCAGGATAATGAGAAGTAAAATAAGCCGTTAGAAACTCCTTCTCCCCACCCCTCCCTCCTTCCCAGTCCTATCTCCTGCCCCAGCAGAGCAAGAAAACAGGGAACAGGGGTTGTGGTCAGTTTTCTTCTGCTGCTCAGGGAGAGGAGTAGTTCCCATGCTGCAGCGTGGGGGCCCTCCCACAGGAGACAGTTCTCCATGAACTTCTCTGAAGTGGCTCCAGCTCATGAGCAGCAGCTCCCGGTGAACTGCTGCAATGTGAGTCCATCCCATGGGCAACAGTCCTCCCAAAACTGCTGCAGCATGAGTCACTCTTCCACGGGGTGCAGTTCTTCAAGGACAGACTTCTCCAGCCTGAGAGTAGGGGCCCTCTCTCTCCATGAGTCTCCCACTGGATCACAGCCTCCTCTCAGGCATCCACCTGCTCTAGTGTGGAGCTCCTCCGTGGGCTGCAGGTGCATCTTTGCATCCTCCATTGACCTCCATGGGCTTCAGGCGCACAGCTGCCTCACCATGGGCTGCACCATGGGCTGCAGAGGAATCTCAGCTCCAGTGCCTGGAGCACCTCCTGCCCCTCCTTCTTCACTGACTTTGGTGTCTGCCTGTTGTTCTCCTTACATGTTCTCACTCAGCTCTTCTCTGGCTGCAATTAAAACTGCACAACAACGTTTCATTTTGATTTCTTCTTAAATATGTTCCCACAGAGATATTATCACCATTCCTAATTGGCCCAGCCTTGGCCAAGTGCGCTCCATCTTTGGAGCCATCAGGGACTGGATCTGCAGGACATGGAAGAAGCTTCTAGCTGCTTCTCACAGAAGCCACCCCTGTAGCTCCCCCACTGCTACCAAAAGCAGGCCAGGCAAAAACAATCCACCTTGCTTATTTTTAAGCAGTAGGAGAAGACAACTATAAAATTCTGACACTTAAAATTTATAAAATTAAAGCAGCACTGACAGAAGTTGATGACTCTTACATGGTTTATCCTGTTACGGGATGCTTTCTCAATATAGAGCTTGTAACAAAAGCATTTTGTACATGTCACTTTGAATCCTCGAGCAGGCTTAACTGATGTCTGAGAAACAGCACAGCACCTTAAAATCACTAGAGTAGCTGATGCCTCTGATGCCAATGTCTGATATCCACAGCTTCCATAACACAGTGACTTTGCAGAGATGACTTTAAAGTACTGCTGTGGACTTTGATAATGCACAGAACAAAAGGATTGATAGTCTGAAGGAGAGCAAATTCAAGTATTTTCTTAATATCCTCATAGCATAAAATATGATAGACTGTAGGAGCTAAGAGATGATTTGATCAACACCGTGCAGCAGGAAAACAAGAAAATACAGCTAGGCTCTGTGTTACAATGCCCATGACGAATATTTTGACAAAACCTATCACTAACAGTATTCTCTAAGCTGAGGTGGAACAAACTAATAAGCTTATTATATCAGAAAAAAGAAAGTTGTGAAGTCTGAACATCTGTATGCAATAATAAACATTCTTTAACTGGAAACAAAGCCAAAGGAAATACCAACTGTTGCACTGAAAATTAGTGAGATTCACTCTTGATTTACTAACAGCTGGTATCTCTAATTATCCTAATATAATGAGGCACTTTAATCTTCACTAAAGTATGTTTCAAAAATCTATCCAAAGATTTTTCTTCATCAGAAAAATGCAGTTAGACATAATCTGTCAACAGAGTGTACAGTGTGATTAAATTCTGTTCTTGGCTCCAGCAGCTTACTTTCACCTGTTGAGGTGACCTAAATACTGCTGCACTGCAAATTTAATTTAGTGTGCAAAAAAAAAGAGCCATTTATTTTACAAATTTTATTTAAATATGTGGGGTTTTTTAAAAAGAAAACCCAAAACAAACAAGCATAGCAAGCATACAATTTAACATTTGTAATTTTCCTCTGAGTTACTGCAATTGCACACGTAAGAGACAGGAAAGGCTTCTGAAAAGCCATTTTCAACACAAAGAATAGGCATCTTAAGGATACCCAAGCTCCTCATTTTGAGAATATGCATTCCGTAATGATATCCCCTATTAAGACTGCAATAATTGTCTGTATACTTATAGTTGCCATACTGGAGAGTTTTCCTTGTCAGGAGGATTTCTAAAGGAAGTAGACTTTTCTCGGATATTAGTGGTTTTTTATAACAATAGATCCAAACAGAACTTTGTCTTTCCATTTAAGAAATTAGCAGAAACAGAAATTACATTGGGAAAAAAACCAGAACCAAACCCAAGATGGAATCCAGAAGGAGAAATGGATTTAAGTTCTAACATTCATCGTGCCTGAAAATTTGGAGGTCATAACCCTAAACCTTTGAAATTTATTATGAAAAGATGTAAGAGCTGACTATTCCCCTTAGTTTATTTTCTCTGGATTTAAATATTCTTGTTACATTTGAAGTTATTTCATTTTGCAATTATCCTTACTTTAGCTGTCACTATTTAGGATTTCTTTTAAAAACAATGGTGCTATAAAGCAGAAGTACCTAAACAAGCTTAAGAAGCCATTTTATAAAACTGTTTGAAAAGTCATTTGGGGGATATATAAGTCAATCCTATCTTCATCTTTGCTAATTCCTTCAGAAAACTTTTAAGAGCAGAAGGTAGGGAGCTCTTAAAAAAAAAATCCATTGCCAAACAGACTATGCAAATCCAGGTGCTGACTAATTAATATTGTTTTTTATTTAACTGGTTTAATACTAATGTCAGGCTGATAGATCTGTACTTTACTATATCTAAAACTTTTATTTTTAAAGTCAGTGCTACATTTTCTACCCTAGCTTGGTAGCAAGGAAACTGATAAACTCCTGCTTAAAATACTATTAGTAATTTATCTGCTCTACCCCTAAGTTCTGTTAGAAAGTAAATGCCATTCCAGTTCTGCTGACTTGTGAGTGTTCATGCTATCAACTTGTTCCATATCCTCTTCAATTTCAGACTTATCCTCTGCTGAGCCATCTGCTATGATGAGTTCTAGCATGTGAATTGCTGTCATTCTTTCACAGTGTAACCTCCTGAACAATTTTAACTTTTCTGTAAAGGTCTTGCCTTCTCTAAGCACTCTTTAACAACCTACTCTGCAACTAGCTGAGCAGACTTCCTAAACGTGGGGGTTTTTTTGGTTTGTTTTTTGGTTTTTTGTTGTTTTTTTTTTTTTACTGTCTGAAGAAAGTAATGCTGTTTATAATGATTCCTATGTCAATTGCTTTTCAAAATCTTCTGGATTAATTAATTTTTTTTTTTTGCCAAAGTTCCTCATATTTTCTACTTTCTTTCTGAAAAAGCTATCTCTTTTTAGAGATAGTTTCTTATGTCTAATGATTTTTCTTATCTTTTGGCTAAACCACCTTTTTTTTGTATTCGTTAGTGCTGCACTTTTTGGAAGGTATCCTTCAGTAACGGCCATAAAACCTATAAAGATTTAATCCCCTTAGCTTTGCTCTTCAGTTTCTTTATTCAAAGTGTCTGTATTTTCACACAGGCTACTTTTCAATGGACCTACTGGCTTTTGTAAATCCTGTGAGGTTGCTAAATATGATGACAATCATTGTTAAACAGTTACTCCTCATCAATAAAATCTTTGCCCAGACCCTGCTTGCTCCAAATCACTGATCACACCTCCTCTTGCAGGCTCCCTATGCAGCTGTTCCATGAAACAAATAATCACCACATTTAAAACTTTTTCCACTGTACCGCATCCTGGCATTATGTTTGGCCCATGTACATAGCAGAGGAAGAGGAAAGGGGAGCAAGTGGAGTCTCCCACCAGGTTTAATTTCTCCTTCTGCCTCTCTATGTGTCTTGGCATATGGCAATAAATGACTGTCTGAAGACTCACTTCATGCAGAATCTGCATTACTTGCTGGGATGGTTATTTTATTTGATTTGATTCTAGCTCTCTTTAGCTTACACTACTAATTTGTGACCAACATGGCTTACAGTGAATATTTTGTACTTCAGTGTGAGAATGACAGAGTATTGTCCTTCCACAAGTCTGCTGTTGAATAATATGTCGGAGACATCATGTATGGCCAGATATTTCAGTCCCTCCATCTTGTTTCTTTGTCACATTTCTCTCTGAAAATTAGGTGCCACACAAAGTAAATGTTAAACAGAGAGTAAACCGGATTATTTTCATATATTGGACACTGCAAAGGTACTGCCTAGGACATGTTACATAATGTTAATGATGAAGTTGTGGTTTTAAATATCAAGAAGGACAATTCAGGTTAGCTTTTGAACTGTAATATTTAGGAAAAACCAGACCATGAAACCTGGCAATAGAGATTTTATTATTAATGTCTTTTTCTCTTTTGTGATTCCTTTACTTATTACTTTAGGGTTATTTTTGTGAATGAAAACCATCAGCTGTTACTTCTACAAATCACAGTCTCTCATGGTCTTTTTCTTTGCATTTCTTACATGCCTCTAATACATTTTCCAGCCAACTGAGCAGAAAAAGGTGGCATAATTCTCTGCTAGTATACTTTAGGTACATAAGTCTGCAAGATAGGCTTTGGCTGAAATTCTGTCTGGAAATAAACTTGAGTTCTATTCTTCAAGCTTTTAACCAGAAATTACAGTTTTAATAAAAATGTAGGTGTTTTAAACTTTTAGAGAACAATGTAATGTACTTTCCACTTGAACAGCAAAAGTCTTTTCTGCCTAAGCTTATTTTGCAGAAAATAAGCTTTTCTGCAAAAGCTTATTCAGAATTATCAGTACTTTTGTTTTAGGGAAAGATGCAGGACATGGCATGACTGGGCAAGAAGGTGATAATATAGTTCAGCTGTTAAATTATTATTAAGTGAGTGTAAGAGTGACAAAAAGATACAATAGTTTATATTTTTAGCTCTAATGATATATTTCTAAAGTCTATATTCGGTTTTGGATTTCTGTGCTAGTTAGAGCGAAATTTACACTTAAGAAAATGGGAATTTTGTCAATCGAAACACTGAAGAGAAAAAAAATTATAAATTTTAAGTTTGAAGTTACAGATATTCAAATTTTTCTCCTTTGAATACATATTTTTGAGGGACGTTCTAGACCACTGTACCATCCTGTGACATACATCAATACTAAATGTGGAGTGACGATTTACAGCAGTAGTAGCACAGCGCTAATTACCATGCCAGCCGTTTGTCCGTTCTTATTGAATGGTGTTGATTCCATTTGGTGATGCTTTGTGGTGAAATATAAGCCAGACGAGCAAGGGAAGAAGTCTCACGTCTTCCTCTATCCAGTCAGAGACCTGAATTAGTCACATATCAAAGATAGGCTTTTCATCATTCCCACTGAGATCTGATCTGACCACACTACAGCTTCTCAAAATTTCACCTTGTAGAAGGTTTATTCCAAGTAAATGGTAATTGTAATTTTCACACAATCATATACCTGAACAGGGTTTCACATGTCATATGATGCTTGCCCAAGTTATCAGAAGTTTACTGCATAAAGGAACCTCCTGATAGGAACTTGACTATTTGGAAAGTGGACAAAATTACAGCAATATAGTCTAATTAAAAAGCCACTTCCAGCAAATGAAATAACTTCCTGTATCTATTCCTACAATTATTTTCTCAGAACCTTCATCAGCAGACAG
>WEIT01030538.1:637-12472 GCA_013389985.1 Dryoscopus gambensis | reverse complement strand
ATCATTGATATTTTGCTTCAGTATACAGTATAATGAACACAATTCTTTTCTTTTCCTTCTCTTCCACCTGAAAGCAATAAATATCTGTAATACTCTCAGTGTGTACACAAATATCACCACACAGAACTCAGTTGTTCTATTAGGTTTTCTCAGCAATTTCAAATTATTGTTGAAATCATCTGACTTTTTTTTATGAAGTTCATCTGGAAAGCTTATTTTCATAAAGGCAATTTTTTTTTATAATTGATTTGAGAGAAATTTTGTTTCTAATACTATTTACTAAAGATTCAAAACTCAGACATTAGAAAGAAGCCATGATGATTTATTAACAGCCTGAACACTCAGCTCAGGCTGAGTCTTCATGATTACAGCAGACTCTAATTTATATGATGCAGGCTCCCAAGCTTAGGGTACAAACATTTGATGTTGCTGATTTCCATTGCAGTGGTGATTCTTTCTCATTCTAATTAGCAGGTAATACCCTACAGATTAATTGCTCTTCCCATGTGTTTCTTTCTTTTCTTTTTTTCTTAGTTTTCCTTCTTGTCTCATTGTGCAGTAATATTTACTAAATACCTACTCAGTACTACCTATTCTGGTACATTCTCCACAAGTATCAACAAAGGAACAAGGAGCCAGATGTCAGACTACAAAGAGAAATAGCAGAAGATTAAGAACCAGTGATTATTAGAGGTAGCACATGCACACACATGCACGTGCGAGTTTTGCGTGGGGTAGAATTAATTTTCATCACAGTGCTGGTATGGAGCTGTGTTTTGAATTTGTGCTGAACACACGGTTGATAATACAGAGATGTTTTCATTATTGCTGAGCAGGGCTTGCACAGAGCCAAGGCCTTTTCTGCTTTTTGCAATGCCATGCTGGAGAGGAATTTTTGGATGCTTAGGAAGTTTTAGGAGACATAGCCAGGACAGGTGACCCAAACTGACCAAAGGGATATTCCAGACCATATGACACCATGCTCAGTATATAAAGTGGGGGAAACTAGGAGGAATGGTGGGACATTTGGAGTGATGGTGTTTGTCTTCCCAAGTCACTGTTACATGTGATGGGGCACTGCTCTCCTGGAGATGGCTGAACACCTGCCTGCCCTTGGTAATCGGTGAATTAATTCCTTGTTCTGCTTTGCTTCTGTGAGGACCTTTTGCTTTCCTTCTTAAATTATCTTTGTCTCGATCCTTGAGTTTTCCAGCTTTACCCTTCTGATCTCTTCTAAATCCTGCTGGTAGAGGAGTGAGTGAATGACTGTGTGGGGCTTGGCTGCTGGCTGGGGTTGAACCACGACAATGCATTACCCTCCAAACATCCCAAGAAAACAGTAGATTCCAGTTTAATCCTTCCACTGTAAGCACCTACAGTAAAGTATAATTCTGCGTGGTTCAAATCACTGTGCTGTTAGATGCTGCTGTGTTTGAAACGTCGTGATTCTTGACTGAGATCTGCTTATCCTACTTCAAAATGATACATCCTTATGTCAGAATGTAAGGGAGAATTCTTTCAGCTCCAAACAGAAATAAGGGGAGAGTATAATGGTAAACAAAATCAATGACTTGGAAAAAGTAGCTCTAAAATAGTCAGCACACATAGCCTCTTGTCCTTCTTCATCTGAAGAAATAAGATACCTTGCAGAAAAATGTATCGTGAGAACTGGAACTGAATTTTAAACAAACTGCTATGTGTTAAAAATGTAACACTTATCACCAGGGTGAGCAGCAAAGAAGTCCACTTTAAATGTAAATTTCTGTGCTACTCATGGAGTCAAAAGTCTGGTATACACTCAGCAACATAATTGTGCAATGCATGGCCAGACACTCATAGACAGACACGACTACATCAGAATGGTCTGTCTTAATGGCACATATACATTAGTAGAAAGCCATAAAAGAATGTTAGAAAGTTATCTGGAGCTGCTATGTGATGGTTTTTCTTGACAGGCTAATATATAGTGCTCTTAATAGAAATTGAGCACCATTGATGAAAATAAGAAAAAAAATTCCAAGTTCTTTTATGCAGAGTAAATCTCAAGAAAAGAAGTGCACTTTGGCAGCACCCAACTTAGATATCCCTTCAGGAAATGCAAGTACAGAGATATGCTTTTTCACTTATTTTTGGTTTGCTGAGATCCATTATTTAATGATTTTTTTAAAAAAATTAATTATTGTATGATCACATTGCTGTAGTTAAGATTATGTCAGCACTTCAACTGTGAAAATATTTTCAAGGGACTTCAACTTGCCTAAAAAATTACTCAGAATTTCAGTGTGTCACACAAAAAAACCTCAGTCTGGTGTAAGAACACTCTTTTATGATTAAGATTTCTCTTGCATTTAATATAAGGTTTTAACAGTAAATTTGTGGGGGTCTTAAGTCTAAAATATAAATATATATATATATATTACTCATTGACAAGTCTTTGTTTTATATATTTTTTGACAAACTTCAGCTACACTGTCTGTTATATTTTTAAAAAGTCCCAATTGTTCCAAAAGAATGCAGTTTTCAATATAGACCAGTCATTTCCTCTAAAATGAGTCAGTAACAATAAGTTCAAAGTGACATATGTGGAATGAAAACATATGATTTGCTTCATTTCTGTTAAAAATATGACCTAAATAAGTGAACCAGAAGGAAAAATAATTCTTGTAGATTTTATTTTTCCATCTTTATGCTGATTAACTCCATCCAAAAAAAATTCCCCATGGTACAGCACTGAAGGCAGAATCAAGCCCAAGTCATTAGTAAAAACTCTACCCTGTTCCATTAAACAAAAAGAACCACCAAAATCCCACAATTCCAAAATGCAATCCCCACACTACTGCTGTTTCTTTGACAAGTGATCATCCTCAAAGGAACTCTTCATCTTTAGAAGTGTTACTTTTAACCATTGCATCTTCTTCCTTCTCCCAATCTATTTAATGAGAAATCTAATATCCATTTTCCAACACTTAACAGCAAGGAGCAATTGCTGTCAGTTGCAATTTGTAATATGCATAGCCCTGTGTCAATAATACTGGCTAAAATACTCAGCCCACTGGCAAAGATTTCTGTTTAACTATAATAAAATGATACCAAACTCTGAGTAGTCTTTCAGAAGCCATGCTTAAAGAATACACTTCACAATCCAGGGTGTTCAATTAATAAACTCCCAACCACGTGCAGTCTGTAAGACCCCCACAATATAGTTCATTTATCCTGCAGTGCCTATCAGAAATGATTATCCTATCAGAAATTATTCTGGAGGACAACAGTCAGTTGCATGGCTCAACGAATGACAGGAAAACTGCTCTGACTAGGGCTCATTTAATAAGGAAGTTAAATATTGGCACTATAAAATTAAGGAAAAAATGAGAAAAATATTCATATTAATTACAAGATCAAGATTTTTAAAAAAATCTTTATGACAAATTTCTTTAGATAATAAAGCCATACACTACGGAGATTTGAAAAACTGAACTTTATGGTAAGAGCAATTTTTCTGAAAAGCAGTTTAAAAGTGGATTACTAGCCAAAAATACCTACCATAGAAAGACGTAAAAGAAAAGCAGGAATCACAATGAAGTAATCCAGCCAGGGCAGTTCTGTACAGAAATCAGGTATTTTGTGTTCTGCCAATTTGAAGAAATATCTGTCTCATCAAAAATGCAGTAGCAAAAATCCAGTTGAAGAAATCATATGTCAGAGTGCACATACAATCTTTCTCAGAAGTAAAAACTTTAGAACAGTTAGGATGCAAAAATATACATTTTAGAGATTATGGAACTTCCATGTGGGGTATTAATCACAGACCAGGTGTCGTAGCTTACAGTGTAAGATGTAACCAAAAGTATGTATTCTATCACCATCTGTTGAAAACAGGTGGGGCAGGGTTCTTTATCTCTTCCATGACACATCCCTGATAACTCCCTCTGGGAGATGTCTTCTGTTAATGGGCCATCAAACCTCACTGCATGACTCATAGAATTACATCATCCCATTGTGAGATGCTCTGCCCAGGGGGAGGAACCAAGCATTCGTACCCGGATATAATCTGAGGTTTGGAACACCAGAAGCAGCCCTTACCTACTGGATTCCCAGAGGACAAGAAGTACATAACCACCACTGGGCCTTCAGAGAAAGACCAGACCCTTCTAAAGGATCACAGCTTCAACCACTTCAAAGAGGACTGCAGCCACCACCTAACGGCACTGCTGCCATCACCCTGCCTGGCAGGGGGTCAGGTCGCATCCTGACTGTCAGGTTAAACCAGTGTTCCTGTATTATTGCCTTGTTAGATATATTAGTAAAGAACTATTATTCCTATTTCTCATATCTTTGCCTGAAAGCCCCTTCATGTCAAAATTATAATAATTTGGAGGGAAGAGGGTTACATTTTCTATTCCAAGGGAGGCTCCTGCCTTCCTTAGCAGACACCTGTTTTTCAAACCAAGACGCCAGGATTCAGTTATATAAACCTTTAAGACTTGATTGAAGCTGGAAATATGCCTGGTCTATTGAATTTCAGGATGCAGTCATTTATTAACTTAGGCTTCACAAAAAATGGTTTAGGATTTTGGCTGGGGTCTCTTTTGCAGTTGTGAACTTTTGAGATAATTTACTCTAAATCCAAACTTACTTCCAAATGCAAGGACACCTGTTATTGTTTAACTTCACTACAGTTCAGGTCATGACAGCCATTTTCAGGCTGGTTTGTTTGTTTCCTTGTTTATATGCAACAGTAACAGAAAAGGTTATGATGGCAGATTTCTCCCATGATTTTAAAATTATTTTATACCCAAACTAGAGATTTTCACTTGAAACTGCATTTGGAAACAAGTCAGAAGTTAGGAAGGTTTAGCACATATGACTTTTAAAAACCACTAATTTTCAGGAAAAAAGTTTTTTATTGAAAATGGCAGACAGACACTTTGCCACTTAAATACACTTCTCAAAAGGCAGATGAAATATTAAATATGGACTTTCATACACACAAAACTACATTACTCCATATGAAATATATGTTTGAAACTGGTGATATAGATGTTTGTCCAAGATTCTGTACTGCTGGTTTAGCTGGCTGGTGGCAGTGATATAGTGTTCTATGGAGCATTTACTGACTTATAGGCATTAACTGAGGGGGTCAATATTTACATTTCTTCCAGTAAGACAAAGGAAGCCAAAGGTCAATGTCTCATGAGACACCATAGCAAGATATTCATTTGGGTAAATTGCTATATTTACATATATTATTGAAATAGATATATATTGTCACATTCATACGTTGTTACATATCTAGAAATAAAAAGGTAAACTTTGATTACAACACAGTATTTTTGACATTCCTTTCCTTTGAAACTGACATTTAACAAAGAGATGAAATCCAGGGCAAAAAAAAAAAAAAAACCCTCCTATCAAAACTTCTATTTGGAGTAGTATTGGTATACTGCTGCAAGCAATTCTATGTCTATATCTGACTCACTACTACAGTTAAATAATTGTTTAGGTAATATTTAAGTGGTGTGCTCCAGCCAAGCTGAAACAAGTAATTGCAATGCAATTTTCTTAGTCTTTGGGCAGTTGTATTTAAAACTTTGCATAAAAGTCATTTTTTATGGTTTTGTTCATTTGTTTTCCCTCTCTCTTCATAGAATCTCTTCTTGCATTTTTCCTCCAGAATACCCATGATTTGCCTCCATGTCATTTGCAGCTTCTAGACAGTGTTGTAGAAAAAGCTTTACCTTTTAGGCCAACCAGTTATCACTTCTCAGTTCCATCTTCTGTGAATAAAAACCCCAGAGCTAGTGTACAGAAGGGCACTGTTTCCTTTTATTATGACTATCGTGGAATTCATGTGTTCCATAGTTCCTAAAGAGCAGAAAAACAGGAGAAGATCTCTGGATTGTGGAAAAATACTGAATATCACAATTGATGTTTATATGCTCCTTTTAATTTTTCAACAAGTCATAGTCCTCAAACCTTAGAAATGCTTGTATAGATGACTAGTGGCTCAAAAATAGGCAGACTCTTAAACATGATATTATATTTCTTACACAGTTTTCCACAGGAAAACAAAAATATTTGGAGTTAGTGATATTGTGCAGGATGACGTCAAAAAGAGGATGTAATGGATCTTCAAAAATTCAGATTTGAGAGCAGGCTATCTGCAAATTAATGCAGCATCATCAGATGTCATAATCAGAGTCTGCTATCTTCCACAGAAAATCATGTGGAGTAGAGTTGAGAAAGCCGTTAACTTAGTAAATTATAGAGATTTCGGCATTTTGAAGTACATTGCTTAGTTCAAAAAGGTAAAATAAGTAATTTGGCTTGCAAAATAAGGATTAAAACCACTATCAATCCAAATAGCATTTTGTCCATAAAGTAATTTATTGTTGATGAGTACTGAAAGATTACTGGGGGGAAAATCACTCAATAAAGCTTAAACATTATCTGATTATCATTTGATTGTTTAAGAAAAGTCAAGTATGCTGCAGAAGATTTTTGTAATTGGATTTTTCTTCTAAAAGCATCAGATGTTTTGGATGTAGAATGGTTGCTACTCTAAAAAATCAGTTATGTAAATTATCCTTAAATTATAAGCTAACACATTATTAGAGCACAATTAAAATACAGAAGGGAAACAAGTTTATACATGAAGTACTGCTGATGGAAATTACTACAGATACTTTAAACACTTCTTAGATTGATTAATTGTGTTTGCAATCCATCAGGAAAGATACAAACCCAAAGTGTACAACCATGACACTTAATGAGACTTTTTAAAAACTCAGTTGAGGCCTCTGTAAAGTTTTAATTTTTTATTTTAAGACAAAAATGTTACAGACTACGTTTCTAACGAATGTAGCTGCAATCTTCACTAAGATCTGACATAAAAAATGAGAGAACTGATCACACAGACTAATTTTATATATCCCAGTGTTTATATTTCCACTGTCAAACATCCCTCCGAAAACATCAATCATGTGATAAACCATAGTATTGTGGTTCAATTTGTTGATTATATACAAGAATCACTGGTCAGAATTATTTCAAAATTATGACAATTACACTGTGTAAGTTTAAGGAGACATGAGGGTTTATGTGCTTAAGGAACTACTGTCATTATGATTACACTGTATGCATTGCAAAAAACCCATTTTCCATCAAACTGTGGGAAATGTTAAAGAAATAATTAATTTTACTTTGGTTCATTTTCTTCCTATGTGGAAATATAAATACTTGGACTCAAATCTCAGAAGTTTATACATATAATGTACTTTATAGAGATAAGCTGTTCCACTGAAATCAGTAAGATTGTTCACATATGTATAATGAACTTCATATGTAGCATGTGGCGAGCTCAGTCTTACCTACCAATATGAAAGGGGAAAAAGATGTACAGATAAACAGTGAAAAAGAAAATTATTAATGTACAAAAAAATTTCACGTTACATAACGTTTATTACAAATAAGGACACAACTAAAAATAAGGACACTTCTTAGAGTGCAAGAGCTGTCCATTCCCACGTGTAAGAAATCAAACAAGTCAGGCAGAAAACTGAAATGGCTGAGCAAGGACCTGCTGCTCAAACTGAGAAGTAAGAAAGAAATGCATGTCAGTGGAATATACTGAGTTACTTTTCCCCAAGATGAGTCTGTTTTGCCCCATCATAATAACTGGCTAGTGATGTCCCTGTCCTTATCTTGGCCAATAAGCTTTTCCATTTCCCTGGTCCTCTCTAGAGGAGGAGGACTGAGAGAGCAGCCAAGAGGCGTCTTGCAGATGACCAAGGTCATCCCACCACATCAACAAAGTCGGCTGCCAGTGGTGGAGGGCAGCAGTGTTTTTGCATGCTAAACAAAGTATTACAGTCCATACTCGTACTCTGGGCTATCAAAAAAAATCACAAGATAAATGTTTTAATACTATATAATTTGAAAAACCTTTTTTCTTTCCAATATTGAGCAAAGTTTTTGAATGTACAATATTTCAAAGCTGCTGTATAACATAGTTCATTCACACCTGTGTGAGGTAAGGTAGTTAATAAGGCAGTATCACTAATGGGTCTAAAAGCCTGAAACCTTTTGAGTGTTCTCAGCATTAGCAAGCAATTTCCAGACTATTTCTAGGGAATTTAACTACCGTAACAGAAACCACTTTCATTTTTATAAATCATTTCTTCAGGTAAAAAAGTTTTCAGCTCACAGGTGGTATTTACTGAGCCAACAAATATGCTACAAAATTAGAGGAAAAGAATTAGAGAATAGATGAATGATGTATTTGAAGGGCCATATTCTGACATTCTCAGTCTATGAACTGGATAATTTTATCTTAATTATACACTCTAATTCCACTTCAGTAATTAACAAACCTCGTCACCATGCATTTTGGGGTCTGCTATTCTCAAGATTACCTTCATTGCTAGTTTCTGTTGACAGTGCACTTTCATAGGGGCAATTTAAAAACTTCTAAAACTGAAACAGATAATTGAAGACAATTGCACAATGTCAAAGATGTACACTAATTAGAACTATCAAAATATCTGAAGGAGTAAATGCATCTGCAAATCTGAGAGCTTTACAAGTAAACTGGGGGGAATGGGTTATGGAAAACAATCTCATAAATGCAGCACAGAGAAGTACTGGCCTTAGACTGAACTCAAATCAAAAATTCTGGCAAAGCAGCAGATTCCTCTGACAACAGGCAATTTGAAAGCCAATTAGTATATGAATTGCAAGCAGGACATGCAATAAAATCTCACTGTGCTATTGAAAAATAATAAAAATAGAAAACTTTTCAATGAAATCTAAAATGTGAAGGAGGTGCTGTTCTGCTAGTCTAGTGGTGATCCTGGTGTAAAGAGGGTGAGGCAGGGCTTCCCTATTTTTTAAGGCTGCAAAAGCTAATCTGACATCAAGGACAAGGTAGGACTCTATTAACTAATAGGTGTCGGAAGAGCCAAGAATAGGAATGTATCTAAACACTGCCACCTCCATCTGGAGTGGCCTTAACATAACTCTTGTTTAGGGGCCCCTAGAGTAAGAAACAAAAATGTATTTAGGCCTGGTGAGAAAGCGAGAGTATCCAAGGAGGAGTCCCGTTACTTGCGGTCACAGTCACATCAGCGTTGGTCTGTGAATGTGAGATGGCTGAAGGATAACTCCACATGTGTGAAGGCAAATACTCACATCTGAGTCCCCAGGCTTAACACTTAAAAGATGGGGAATGTATTTTGAGATCAAACAGACAATTCAAGTGGCTGTAATTGCAGGGCTCAATCAACTGATGGTGTAGACACTGCTATTTCTCACCACTTAAGCAGTCAAAAGTTTTTAGTTCAACTATATGTAATGTCATTTCCACTGTTGTATCAGGCAGATGCTTTATAAGGCAGCCTGTAACTGTGGGATTAGTTCTGGCTGCTGTGCTGTACTTCCCAAGGGATGATTTAGTAGTGCACTTTGTTTATGTCAACAAATATTAAACCACCACTATCAATACATATCAAATATCATTTGCTATAAGGCACAGTCTGGCCTTCAAAAACAATGCCTTTTTAATATCCAACATACCTTTGAATTAAAACAGCTCTTGCTTACTATACCAGTAACAGAAAAGAACATCAAGATCCTTCTTCCATCTTTATTGTTGGGCTTTCTACCATGCTGTGGTAAGATAGCACCACATTGTGTTGTTTTTTATGAGAAGAGATAGCACCCATGATTAAAGCCATGTGGTCATAGTACAATGCTAGTTTTAGCCACAATTCAGATATACAATAATTGCTATTTATGTTTGTGCTTAAGTGAATTAATAAAGCAGATATACATACAGAATCTCATGGCTTTGTACAGGAACAGTGATTTCATACAAAACTCATGAGGATTGCATTTCAGTATGTGATACTTGTATGAGAGACAATGGTTGGTAACCAAACACGATTCCCCAGAATTTTCTGTTCAACATGCATAGGCATGGCACTGTGAATTTTTGCATTCTACAATGACAGAAGATCAACATTTTGCTATAGGACTACAAGTGTTATCAGTTCTTCAAGCAAATATAAAACATATTCCTGTCATTTTAAAGTGCATAATATTTGTTGTATGCATGAATAGAGCAGTAGTTATCAGTAAAATCTATGTAATTTAGTTATTTTTTCTTCTGTTTTCAGATAGATGGTTTATTGATTGGTCAATTTGCTCATAGGTGAGAATTTCCAAGATAATGTTTCAGAATAATGGTAAGCAGACCTAGAAAATATATCATTTAGTTCATGGTGGTGTAAGACTGGGGCCTCATCTATACACCATGGTTTTGATATTGCAGGCTGTAAGGTAAATTTCAAGATGAATGTCTAAACAAGCTGGTTCGGGTACTGACAGTAGCATAACATTCAAGCAGCAAAGATCTGCTTCACATTTCTTTACGTATAACTTTGATATCAGGTTTTCTAAGGGTAAAATACACCATGTGTAAATTTTATGTATAGATTTTTCTACCTAAATTCATCTGGGGATCAATTTTTCAAAATATTTGTATTAAGTGATCAGCTTCCCATTTACTCTGAGCTGGAAGGTAGCTGTACAAACCCTTCTATGTAGATACTAAACTGCTTTTGAAACTGGTCAGCATGAGACACCGAAACACCTTGACCGTTTTGTATTTAATACTCATTTTTAGATTAAATTTCTTCATTAATTATATTCTTAATTATTTCTCAAAAGCTGTAGCCTTTCTTGGTGAAAGAACAGCCCTTGCAAATCTTCTGATGAAGGTCAGCATAGAAAAGCATTTTTGATATAGGACATATTGGGGCAAAAGTCACTGAATGTGGTAAGAAAGTCTGCAGGTAACACCACTGGCTGGGATAACTTTCTCATTGATTTTTTGAGTCATTTTTCTGTACTTAATTTACCCACTTTTACTGGAAACCTGTAAAAGTAATCACAGCTCAAGGCTAGCTGCCAAATAGATTGAAAACTGAGTTTCTATCACTGCACCCCTTCTGTAGACTGCTCTTCTGCCATACATCCACCTCTATATTAAATAGTCCAGAATAGCTGCTAAAGTTCTAGTGTCTATTATACACACTGCTCTCCTAGGTATCCTCTGTGTAAGCACAATCTTTTTTTTTATTAAAGACATCTTATAATAACCTTCTTCCTCATAGAGCACCACTGAATCACTCTCTGTGACAAATTCTTCATAAAACAAGATACAAGTTTCCACATGATTCAATCGAATCTATTTGTTCTCAATATTTCCAAAGCTATATACAGAGACTTATTACACCAAATAAAATTTCTTTGGCAGTCCCTAATAAATACAGTATGGGTTTCTTGCTCCTGCACTACTATAACAATGAATATATTTAACCTTCTAGAGGGAACCACAAGTGACAAGACTTGACTGCAGTCTCCTCTTCATTTTCACTACTCAGTGAGGCTGGATTTTCACAGATATTAATTAGTTTTCCTGAAACGCTATTGTTTCATCTGTAGAAGCTTCATCTTCTAGCTAAATGCCATACACTACTGCACAGATTGTACAGAATCTTACTGGTCAAATTCTTAACACTTCCTAATGCAACAAAAGGTGAGGTAGTTAGAGGGATGTTGCTTCTTTTGCCAGTACATCCAGAGAAAATATTTAGCTCCTAAAACTGGAAAGTTAAAATAAAAGAGAAGACCACTATTATATGGAAGAGTATATAGGAGCGTATGTATTTACATCTATATATATAGGGATTATTTTGTAAGAATGAGAATTTTTTAAGCTTCATTTCACAGAGAGGGGAAAGACATGCAGAAGGAGGAAAATTAGTAGAAAGAGAA
>WEIT01030533.1:38669-65264 GCA_013389985.1 Dryoscopus gambensis | reverse complement strand
TTCAGACCCCACGGAGGAGGCTGCACCTTCAAGGAAGGACTTCCAGCCTTTGAATTGCCAGTAGGCTTCGTGCCTGCACGCTGACTTTTGTACGGCTGTGCTGCCGGGGACAAAGAGGACAACCCTCGAGTGCCCACGAGGACCCTCTTCCGGGGTAAGGACCTCCTTTTCACCTTTTCTGTTCTGGGGTTGTCGGTTAGGTTTTGGACTTCTGTGTGGGGAAAGTTTCCCCAGGGGGCGCTGGCGCTCAGTCTCTAATCCCCTTTGGTCTCCTAAGTGGGCATCCAATGCCTCGGGCAATCCCCAGACCTTTTTTTTAAACTTTTTCTCCTTTTGGGTGATTTGGAGTGTGGAAATTTTCTGCTGTGTCATAGACAGGAGTGGGCGCGAAACTGTCAACGCAGCAAAGGGACGTTTTCTTCCCAGTTGGGGCTTCCCTCGTGGGTGGGAAAGCAAACTTTTCTAATGGTGAATTAAAAAAGTTTATTAAGTGGTTATTCATTCATGTCCTGGATACTAATCCTCAAACAATAACAACAATAGAGTTTTGGAATAAAGTTGGGTTAACTCTCACAACTTTATCAGAGAACGGGGAAAGATCTGGCGATAAATTTTTTCACTTATTTGTCCTGATTCGATCAGCGGTTAAAAATCAGTTAGATAAAACAAAAAAGGGAGTGGATGAACAACCACTTTGTTCTCTCCTAGTTCATCCTAAAACCCCTGTTCTTTCTTCCCCTTCCCCTACACCCTTGTCCCCTACACTGGGTGGGTTGGGCGGATCAAACCGTGCTGCGCAGGGTTGCCCCC
Source organism: Dryoscopus gambensis (assembly GCA_013389985.1). NCBI lineage: Eukaryota > Metazoa > Chordata > Aves > Passeriformes > Malaconotidae > Dryoscopus > Dryoscopus gambensis. The sequence goes on along the minus strand of WEIT01030533.1, from coordinate 64,454 downwards.
AGTCCCGGGATTGTCTCCCTGGCTCCCCCCAACCCCCTCGGTACCCTGGCCTGGGTAGCCAGCCGGCGGCTGCCAGGGATCTTTCCCCAAACCCCTTTCCCGCTCCCTCTTCCCCAGTTCTAAATCCCTCAGTGGTACCTGATGGTTCTTTATTCCCCACTCCCCGATCCCAAGATGGCCCCTGAAGGACACAAAATAGAGGACGCCTCGTGGCGAGGTTCCCCTCTCGTCCTTCTTCTTCCCACAACCCCTTTCACCCCCCTCCTACCCCAGATTCCAACCCCTTCTGCTTCTCCTCCGTGGAACTCCCTCCCCTCCCTCCTCCCCTTCCTCTTTTCCCGCACCCCTCCTCTTCCTACCCCCAAGACATTGCCCCGTCCCTTACATCACCCGTTACTCCTCCCCAGTCCCCGTCCCCCATGACATCAGGGGACTCCTCCCAAATTCCCACGGGAAACTCCTCCCAGGCTCCTATGCTCAGCGTGACCCCGCCCCTTCTGGCCTCCAATTCCCACGCCCCGGAACCCAGAAGGGACGGGCCTGGGAACCGGAACCCGGAACGGGAAATCCTTCCTTTCGCCGCACCGGTCATTTTTAGCCCTCAAGGCGACATTCCAGATTGGCGTCCCCTATCTTATCAAAGCAAGAAAGAACTGTGTAAAGCACAGAAAGAATTTGGTTGGAAAAGCGCATATTTTAAAAGCCTATTAATGGCAACTTTCGATTCCAATAGATTGGTTCCCAGTGATTTAAAAGACCTTTTTTGCTGCTTGTTGACCACAGGCGAATACAGCCTGTGGGAAACAACGTGGAAAAGACTCCTTAAGGGCCTCCTTCCGGAGTTACTTCAAATTCCAGAATGCACTGTTGACGCTAATAATGACAATATAACAATGGACCACTTACGCGGCAAAGGGAACTGGTCAAGGGCACGCGAACAGGCACAGGACATTCCCTGCCCTGTACTCGAAAGCGTACAGGAAGCAGCAGAAAAGGCCTTTTATATGATGCCTACCAAGGAGCCTGGGCAGAGTTTCTTGCAACTCAAGCAGGGCATAGCGGAACCCTTCTTAGATTTTATTGACAAGGTTGAAGAGCTAATCCCAACAGCAGGTGGATGACCCCGTGGTAAGGGAAAAGATGTTTTTGGAAGTAGCGCGACGCAACTGCAACCGTATTTGCCAAAGAATCATTGCTGCTCTACCACTGGACCCACCGCCAACCATTCACACCATCATCGAGGCTTGCACAAAGAATGCGTACTTGGAACAAGATGATCCACCATAGAGGACCTGTCAAACCAGGACACCCATCCATAGAGGACCTGTCCCCAAGCCTCGGGCATTCCCTGTAGCACCTGCAACATCCAATCAACAAAAAACCCCGCCATGGTTGGCCAATGTACAATGTTTTAAATGCGGACAGCTGGGACATTTAGCTGCCCACTGTCCACTCAACAACAAAAAACAAAGAGAGGGAGGAACGGGAGGGGGCCCTACTGAGTTGGGGAACCAACAACCTCAGACAAAAACCTGAAAAGGGAGCATGGACCCGCCCCACGCGAGGAAATAAATCGGGTGTTGGGTGATGGGATTAAAACTTGTGTGTCTCCTAATTTCCCTATTAATACTTGTGTTCCACCAGGTTTTACTGCTTTCCTTGGACGAATCTCCATTCAGGGTAAGAGTATCGCCTTCTTTGTCTGACTCAACACCCCTTTTTGTTTCACATCACAAGACTGGCAAACTTTCTTTTTGGATCAGATGTGTTTCACCAGACTTGACAGGACTGTACGTAAGTATCTTGTTGTGGGGATCAGCATACACACACCCCCTGAAATCAAAGTCGCCCCTGAAGTCATCCAGGTGGGACTACAATAGCAGGGACTTTTGGCACGCTGTATCCATCCTCCCTTCTTCCTTCTGAAGGGCCAAATTATCGCCCAGGTTATTTCAATCATGACCTTGGCACCAGATGCTCCCTGGCCACATGATGATATAGATCTTTCTATCTACTGGGCAGATGCCGTGGGAGCAGAAAAACCTTTAGTCTGGTGCTCCCTTCGGAAGGATGGAGACTTCTATCAAATGCAGGGGGTGATGGATACGGGGGTGGACGTGACACTTATTCCACCTCATAAGTGGCCAAGTCACTGGGAGCTGCAACCCGTGGCTGGTAAAGTTTCAGGTATAAGGGTTTCTAAATTGGCCCAAGTTTCTAAGAGCGTGGTACAAATAGAGGGACCGGATGGGAAATTGGCCTTCATACGCCCGATCATATTAGATTCCGGGTACATCCTGTGGGGAAGAGACGCCATGTCCCAGTGGAAGGTTGAACTACACATCCCGACCACCCCCCGGGATTTTTAATGGCAGCCACTGAGGAGCGTCCCATCCAGAAACTGAATTGGCTTACTGATTCACCCATCTGGGTGGACCAGTGGTCCCTTAACAAACAAAAATTAAAGGTGCTCAATGAGCTCATGGAGGAGCAGTTAGAAAAAGGACACATAGTGGAAACCAACAGCCCTTGGAATTCCCCTGTTTTTGTCATCCGGAAACCAGGGAAGGACAAGTGGCGCCTCCTCCATGACCTCAGGAAAATAAATGAAGTCATTGAGGACATGGGGCCTCTCCAACCAGGACTGCCCTCCCCAGCCATGCTCCCCCAAAATTGGGAATTGGCCGTTTTGGACATTAAGGATTGCTTCATTGCTTCTTTCAAATTCCCCTACACCCAGCTGATGCCCCACAGTTTGCCTTCTCTGTGCCCACCATCAACAGAGAGGCTCCCTGGTGGCGGTACCATTGGTGACTTCTCCCCCAAGGGATGAGGAACTCCCTACCATATGCCAGTGGTACGTCACCAAAATTCTATCGCCCGTACGTGCCAAAGCAGAGGAGGCCGTCATCCTCCATTATATGGATGACGTCCTAGTGTGTGCACGAGCAACAACATGCTTATGCATGTGTTGGACCTGACCATTGCTGCCCTGACCAATGCATGATTTGAGTTAAATCAGGAAAAAATAGAAAAGCTGCCACCCTGGAAATATCTCGGACTTGACATTTCCAATCGCACCATAACACCTCAGCGATTGGAAATCAGTAAAGATCCAAAAACATTGGGTTTTGATGTCCATCAACTGTGTGGGCAATTGAACTGGGTCAGGTCCTATCTGGGGATCACCACGGAGGATCTAGCTCCTCTCTTTAACCTATTACAAGGGGGAGATGAACTGGATGCTCCGAGGACCCTGACCGAGGAGGCAAAACAAACACTAGAAAAAATACAAAGCCTGTTATCCCACCGTCAGGCCCACAGATACAAACCTGATTTGGACTTCAAATTTATTATCCTGGGAAAATTGCCACACCTCTACGGTCTAATCTTTCAGTGGGACAAAGGTGTGGGGGACTCTCTCTTAATAATAGAGTGGGTATTCCTCAGCCATCATGTGTCCAAAACCATCACGAGGCCACAAGAGTTGATGGCACAGTTGATTTGTAAAGCCAGACTCCGCATGTGGGTGCTTGCGGGGTGCGATTTCACATGCATCCATCTTCCTATTCAACTATCTACTGGGAGAATCACCAACGAGACTCTTGAGCATCTCCTCTGGGAGAATGAAATACTTCAATTTGCTCTGGATAGCTATCTAGGTAAAATTTCAATCCATTGTCCGAGCCACAAATTATTTAATGCTAAATTCAGTTTGATTCCAAAAGACATCCAGAGCTGCAAACCCCTCAAAGCTCTGACCATTTTTACGGATGCATCTGGAGAATTCCACAAGTCTGTGTTCACTTGGAAGGATGCTCACACTCAGCAATGGGAGACTGATGTTGAAATTGTTGAGGGTTCCCCTCACATTGCTGAATTAGCTGCAGTCGTCAGAGTCTTTGAGAAGTTTGATGAGCCTTTCCATTTAATTACAGATTCGGCCTATGTAGTAGGGATAGTTTCCAGAGCAGAAAATGCCATCTTAAAAGAAGTCTCAAACCCGACCCTATTTAACTTGCTCACGAAATTAATATATCTGGTCTCCCATCGTGAGCAACGCTTTTATGTCATGCATGTGAGATCTCACACTGACCTTCCCGGCTTCATTGCCGAAGGCAACCACAGAGTGGACACGCTGGCTACCCCAGTTCAACTGTCTGGCCGCCCTGACATCTTCCAACAGGCCAGAATCAGCCATCAACAATTCCATCAGAATGTACCTGGACTGGTCTGCCAATTCCAACTGGGGTGGGACCAAGCCAAGGTAATTGTGGCCACATGTCCAAAGTGTTCCAAGATCGGTGTATCCTCCCTAGGCTCGGGGGTCAACCCAAGAGGTCTAAGAAGCTGTGAGGTGTGGCAAACTGATATCACACACATCCCGCAATTTGGCCGCCTCAAATTCGTACATATATCAGTGGACATGTTTTCTGGCGGTGTTTATGCCTCAGCCCATGCAGGAGAAAGAAAAGCGGACACAAAGAAACATCTCCTACAGGCTTTCACTGTTCTGGGCATCCCCAAAACACTGAAAACAGATAACGGCGCAGCATATATTTCCAGGGCATTCAGCAATTTTTTACAGACTTGGGGAATCAGTCATAAAAGAGGAATTCTGCACTCCCCCACTGGTCAGGCGGTAATCGAAAGGACCCATCACACTCTGAAACAAGTCCTGCATCACCAAGCGGGAGACCTTGACCTTACCTCCCCACATCTCCAACTGTGCAAGGCGCGTTTCACGATGAACTTTTTAAACTGTTCCTTTGAAAACATGAACTCTCCTGTGATCCACCATTTTAATAACAACGACGTGCTAAAACCATCAGATAAATCCCCCGTTTTAGTGAGGGACCTTGAGTCGGGCAAAGTAGAAGGCCCTTATAAACTACTCACCTGGGGGAGGGGATACGCTTGTCTATCCACCCCCTCAGGTCCAAAATGGTTACCCAGGAGACTCATGAGACCTTATATTCTGGAGCCATCGAAACCTGGTTGAACACAGTCCGCAGCGACCGTATCTTCCACCCTCAAACCAGTGACTGTCGCCTTGGACAGAAGAAAACGAAAAATAGAGGAACAACCTCTCATTAACCCCCAATACTCACCAATTTCCTAATGCTCTGTCTTTTCCTTTTCCAAAAGAGAGAACCCATCACCCGACCTACCTCATGGCACCCGTCATCCAACTACTCCTCTTCCTCCACCTCAGCCTGGACTCCCAAGCCTGGATTGTCCCACAACCCAGATCAAACGTGTGGGTGCCCCTCGCCCATGCGATGCAGCAGGAATAAATTTGTTTGACAACACCTGACGTGGACGACCCTCTGTCAAGCAGCCTAGTTGGGGTTCTTTTGAGACCCGATGAGTTCCCAGAGGATTTGTTGCAAATGCAAAGGGAGGTTAACAGTGGTAAAGGAACTCATCATGTTTATACTCTCTACTGAGTCACCCACAAAATTCCACTCCCTATCACAAATCCCCTAGCATTATGGATCCAGTGGATCAGAAAACTTCCTCACCTTGACAAAGAACCCCAGTAATTTGACCTCATTGGCTCAACCCAAGCTTACCATTGTATTCGTTTTGATTAGACCCCTCACAGACATTGGCACAATGTATCAAAATATACGGATATTTGGCAATATAAAGATGAATACATCTCGAAAAATTGGTGCCCTTCCTTTAGTGCTGTCCCAATAACATCCACAGGGGACGAATATTATGAGTATGTCTACCCCCTCAAATTACCTAAGGGAGTATTTCTTTTGTGCGGTGATCAAGCATGGGCGGGAATCCCCTCCCGTGACTTCGGAGCCCCATGCACCCTAGGGTGGATGAAGTTGTTTAGTCGCAGCATGAAAATCATTTATAACACAAAAATGTGCAAAATCAACAAAAGGGGTGCAAAACAATTCGATGAAACCTGTAATTCGCAAGTCTATCATTGGTCCAAACCTAAAAAGATTGCCGTCTCTATTTTCCTGCCCTGGGTGGCAGCAGCAAAAGCACTGAAAGAATTAGGCCATTTAGAGTGCTGGATCACTAAACAAGCAACTTTAACATCCAATGCCCTCAGTGACCTCCTAAGTGAAGGGCAGACAACTAGGCTAGCTACCCTTCAAAACAGGGCAGCCATTGATTTCCTGCTGCTTGCGCATGGGCATGGGTGTGAAGACTTTAACGGGACCTGATGTTTTAACCTCCCCTCGAAAAGTAAGAGCATCCAGGCTTCCATCGCTGAAATGAAAAAGCTAATTGGACACATCAAAGTAGAAACTGAGAGCTGGCTGGGAGACACACTGAACATTCTCCATTTCCCAAGTAAAAAGTTCCATCACGACACTGAAGAAGAACACCGGAGGCTGGCTGAGGGACACTCTTACCAACGCAGGACTATCGGGGTGGTGGGCCTCCCTCGTTCGTGACCTTTTGTTTGTCCTAATTACCATCCTACTCTGCTGTCTGATTTTTGTTACACTAAAATGAATTTTACTGACAACCATTGACAGACTACTCACCCCCACGGAAAAACCCAATACTGCTGCAACCACTCTGGAAATTTGATTTGAAGACTCCAACATCCAAATTAAAAAAAAAAAAATTCCGTAAAGTGTTCCCTTACACTCTAACCCTATTTCTTTTCTCTCCCTAAGGCGTAATCCAACGACTATCTAAAATGACACCTCTCCAGGTGCTTCTTCACGTCAATCTCCACTTAATTACCAAAAGTCAACATCTTCCCCAATCCTTCATTTACACCATACTGAAACATATTTTATTAAGAACTGTTGACAGACTTCTTTACCCTTTACTTTCAATATTGTACTGGGGTGACGTTATGAGTCTTCTGTATTCCTTAACCATCTGCTCAATGCCCAAGGACACTATATCTTTAAGGTGGACCCGGGGGGCGGGGCCAGAGTGGCAGGGCCCGGGTGCGGGTCAGTTCAACGGCTCAGCCCAATGGCTTGGGGCTCCAACGGCCTTGGCCGGGCTGGGGAGAGGGTGCACCAGGAGCGCTGCCCTGCTTCTGGGTGGTTTGCTTCCTTTGTTGTTGTTCCCACTAGCTGGGAAAGAGGTTTTGTTGGGTTTAGTTTTCCTTCCCTCCTCCTGGCCTCCTTGCCTTTTCCTTTCCTTCTCTCCGGTCTGCGGAGCCCGCGGGGTGGCCGTGGCTGGTCCGAACCCCGGGGAAGGCCAAGCTGCTGAGTGAGGGGACGCAGAGGGCCGCCAGCTTCGCCTGTTGTGAGGAGGNCCCCTCCTGCAACCCCTGTCAAGCCCCTTGGAACCCTACCCCTCCTTCCAGAGAATTCCATGTTCTTCAATGCCCCATTGGTTCCCCCAGTTGTCATTTTTCCCCGGTTATCCCCACTGGTCCCATGCAAATGTATTCCCTCCCTGAACTCCTCCCTGAGTCATCTCCGATTGGTCCTTTGATTGTACCCTCCTATTGAACTTCCCCCCCTTAAAAGAGCCTGCGCGCTCAGTTCTAGTGCCCGTTCTCCTGTTTCCCCCATGGAATAAAGACCTTGGATACAACAGAGATGCGTCTGTCCCTATTCCTTCACCTTACCCTTCGGCGCATTGAAAATCTACTGCAGTGTATCCTGTGAGAGCAGACGCTTCCCTGCTCTGCACTGCCACCCGAGCTAAGGAGAGCTTAGGGGCAGCCCCCATCATTTCGCTGCCGCAACCGCTGGGCAGTGGCAGCTGAGGCCCTCCGGCCTCTTGCACCAGGACACGCGGTCGCGTCAAGGAAGCAGTAAATGGACAATAAAAAAAAGTTCAGTCGTTATTTCTTAGGTCGGCCCAGAGGTGAACTCATGATCTGACTTAGTAAAGTAACTGGGACAATGAAACTGTTTTAGACTATTTCTCCAGTTCTCTGGGATGTTCTTTTGTCCCCCTGTCAACCCTCCCCCATCTCTGGCTTTGTTTCTCCACCACAAGCAAATACAGAAAACAAAAAAGAAGCGAATTCCAGTTTCTCCTTCTCTCTAACCTTGATGGGATTGGTTTTAGACCTCTGTCACATTCCAAAGAAAAACAGAAAACACAAAAAGTACATTCCTACTCCTTAAGAAGAACAAGGCAGGCTCTGGACCATGTTTGAAGCCTGAAGGAGCTCTTTTATCCACTGTCAAGAATTGTGCATACCTGTTTTCACTAAAACTTCTTTTAAGATCTGAGAGTTAAAAGGTGAATACTGGAGTTTGCAGTAAGGCCAAATAAGCTGCTAAATAGTTAGACCACTGCCTAGGGGCCTAGGGAGATTTTGCACTGCATCATGCTAATCATAAAGGATAAAGACAGTAAATAATTATTAATCTCGTCTACTTACAGAGAAAAGACGGCTATTTCTTTAAAGTTTAGCTTTCCAATAGAAAACTAAAATAATTTCTGCAGAACAAGTAGATGGATTAAACTTCATTTCTTTTGTAGCTTAGTGGCACGTTCTTACTCACATAGCTACTGAAAAATCAGGCATATTGGGTGATTTGACTCCATGGGCTAAAGGGCTTGTAAAACAGAAATTTTCCTTTAATTTCTAATAAAATACTGAAGAATGTCAGTTGTTCAAAACTCTTAGGAGCTTAACAAGATTTCAAAGAAGTATTCCAGCAGGTGACCTTACACAAAACTTTCTCCCAGATTACGTTGTGCCATCAAATGATTCCCAGTCCTTCAAGGCTCTGGCACATTTCAGAGCCCAGCACAGCCTCCCTGCCCCAAGCTGCTGGTGGCCTCCACAAGATGAAGGTGCTCCCTGAGAATCTTCCAGCTTTATCTATTTGCCAAGTTAAATCACAAGGGAAATCAATGAAATTCAGTGCAAAAGAAGTTAAGTTCAGGTTCCTTCATACGAATACGGTTTAGTGGCAATAACCAAACCCATTAACATATCAGAAAAAAAAGCACCATATGTAAATTCCCTGATTTTAAGGGACAACTAATGGATTACATTCCAGCATATAAAGATGCAAGATTTGTATTTTTCTCTAGAGATATTCCAAAATCCTATCACTGAGCCACATTTCCATGGAGAGGAGGGGGTTTGTTTGTTTTAATTTTTTTTAATGACACCTCCTTTTAATCAGCCAGAACAAAATGTGTTCACACAAACAACAACAACAACAACAAAAACAAAGAATTCAGTGCAAAAACAACAGAGTCCTGCTGGAACAGGAGAACTTGGAAGAGATAATGAAGATGAAATGAAAATGCAGGAAACAAAGATGTGTACTCTGAGTGCTGTTATTACACAGATGTATGCAGGGACAGTGTGCTCCCAAAGGAAATCATTAGAAAGTTGACTTTTAAGAAGTTAGACCAGGAGACTGAATTCAGCCTTTTGGCATGATCCAAACATCAATGACTGTGTTTTGCTGTTAACTTGGGTAGGGTTTTAACTATGACTCCAGATCCATTTAGTATTCTCTTTTAGGAGCAATTTCTTTTCAGCTACAGACATTCAAGCCCTGTAGAGGGGAACCTAAATATGCACATATGCACCTGTCTGCAGAATTCATCTGGCACTGGTTGCTTCCCAGATCCGCTGCTGTCTTCCCTGTGCAAGCCTTTACAGACTCCTGAGTCAATTCAGGTGTATTAGAGAAAGCTAATGTTTAAGATTAGCTAAGGTCACAGATAATTTATTTCTCATATTCAAGAATTCAAGCCCCATTTTAAAATACTTCATAGCATCCACAATGCTTCTCTAACATTGTTTGGCACCTGGTTTAAGAACAAGGATGTGTCTTTGTACTCATCTCAAGTAGAACCCTGTAGAATTTCACAAATGCAAACAGCTTTACCGCAATGTCACCAGCCCTCTTAAAATGTTTCATGCTGACTCTGCTTGCCATTAAACACCATTCCACCTCTGAATCCTATCCAGCTTTGGTATAAAAAGAGGAAGAGAGCCAAGCTTAAGTAGGAAAGTGCCACAGTTTCAGCACTGAGTGAATAATCCCCATATGCAATACATCTCTTGTAGTTTAGGTTCATGGCACCACATTCCTCAATAGCAACTCCAATTCTGCCTCTTAAAATTGGAAATCTATTTTCAAATCACTGAAAAAAACCTCTGGAACCTCAATGCTGAGCAGTTCTTTCAGTATCACAATCCCTAACAGCTCCCCAAAGCTAGCAGAACTCTCTAACATTATTTTTTAACGTGACTGAAAATAGAGGCTGCTACCTGAGATTCAGAGATGTGCATTCACAGAAGAAAATATTACAAGAGTGAGAAAAGCATACAAGCATTTTAGTCAAAAGCCCTTTCTGGTACACATTCAGAGCAACCTGAAAATGCACTCCTTTACATTAACTTTTAAAGGAATCGGCACTTCTTTTATGAGAATATTTGTCTTTGAGTGTACGTCAACTGACCAATACAGCACCAGTGTAGACATATTATTACTCTACCAATCAGATATTAAGAAGAGCATCAGTGCTTTATATTTAATACCCACTATAACCAATTAGTACTGCCATCCCGATGTTACACAGGTTCATTCCCTTAAATTGCTGTGGCAGTAAATTCTACAGTTATAAATGAGAAGCTGCAAATTGATTTGCATATAATAACTACCACTAAATCTTTCTTACCACTTTCAATTTATCCCATCTGCTACCAAAGTGGACGTCTAGGATTTATTATTCCCAGAAGGGGACTTACCCAGCTGGACATCTATAACAGTTGGCTGGTTCTCCATGGGGAACAATGGCTTTGGAGGTTTGTCTGTGAGTAAAGCTAGAAAAGAAACGAGAAAATGTAATGGAAAAATTGAGACCAATGACTGCAAAAAAACCCCTCTGTCATGTAAGCAATCAAATGTTTGTACACTTGATGGCATGTAAACATTTATTACATACTACAGCTGTTACACAGCCAATGTTTCACCACCTTCCTTGTGGCCGTGGTGATCCCCCAAGTCAACAGAAATGAGCTATTTCAAGAATTGCATTTTTAATAGAAAGCAGAAAAACAAACTCAATTTCTTACTTTTAACCTACATGTAATAAGTAGAACAAGCAGTTTAGACCCTGATGTTGCAAAGTTAACACAATGAATTTGAAGTGCCAGGCAAATCTATCTCAGCGTGACCAGTCCCAACATGTCTTTATGCCTGTCCAAAACAATACATAGAAAACTTGCACATAATTGTGCTTGAAGGACCCCAGCAGCTCCACAGTAGCTTAGACTCCCACCCCAGCAGGTGGGGTACCTAGACCCTCTCCTCAAAGCGTGAATGGGGACCCTGCCTCCTGCTGTGCAGAAATATGTCCATCTGAGAGCAGGAAACAATGCTCCAGCCTTGTCCTACCAGGGGACTGCTCCAGCAAGCAGGTAACACAACTATTAAAAAACATAGCTACAGGCACAGGCTTCATGACCCTGTTTGAAAACTTAGGGCCAGACAGTGCAAATAGGTTTTTGTAAATTTGGCTTAGCTTGAAATAAATGACTGCATATTCCTGGAAATGGGGAGAAGTGTTTTTAATTAAGTACAGCATCTTGCACCGCATGAAATTAAACATTTCAAAATTGCCTTCAAACTTTTCCTATTAGCATTCATCACCTGAAATTATTTGACCCGAGTTTGTAAAATAAACAACAATTTTCAACCTAAAAAACAATTTTTACATCCACAATGGCCTCAACAGAGTTTCCATTTCTGGTATTTACAACAGTTTTTTTCCTTAGCTTTTTCTTCAGTTTTTCAGGTTTTTCTTGCTAATTATGTTATGTTATGCTATGCTATGCTATGTTATATATTATATTACATTACATTACATTACATTACATTACATTACATTACATTATATTATATTATATTATATTATATTATATTATATTATATTTTTTTACTTCTGGTATTAAACTGTAGTCTGTTGTAGAACATGGAGAAAAGTTGCTGGAGCAGCTTCATCCATGCTGTGCCAGTGTGCTCAGGCTTTCCCGGCTAAATGTTCTCTTCATATCCCATTCCCACCTACACCCCAGTCTGACCAGGGCTTCCCCCTGTTTCCCTCAGCTTTATTTGCAGCCTTTGGAAGTTTTCTAAATGTGCTTATGCATGTTACATTTTAAATGGTTATGTTCTGCCATATTCTTCTTGGAGAGTAGTCACCATAATGAACTGGCAGCCTGTCAGAGCTCTTTCCATAGGAACTGAAATGGCTCAAAGGGATTTTGAGATGAGAAGGCAACGAACTGTTGGCTCTTCAATGTCAGATATGTTTACTGAAAACAAAGGCTATTCTTATTTTAGAGGTCAGACATCAGATCACTTATTCACCTTATGAAATTCACTTTTGGTCCTTCTTAAACAGAAAGGCAATACAAGATACTTTCAACTACAAGGGGCTCTACTCTTACATGGTGTCTGTACTTGACGGAAGTCCCCAGTCTTTATTCAAATTCCTATTCCTCTACAAGAAGTTTCTTTAATTCTAAGAACAGTTTTATAGACATGTGGCACTGATTTCCAGCCTTGCTAAAGGAAAAGAAGAACTAAAAGTTAATGCTGTTACTTCATCAACATGTATTTAACAAAGCTAACAGTATAAACTCTTACTTGACCTGGCACAAAGCTACATGAAGTTAAAACAATTAAATGCACAGTAAATGCTCTTCCTATTATCAAAGGGGCAGTAATTCTGCTATGAAACGGAATCTGCTTCATGAACTATCAAGGGAAGAGCTGGGATACAGCTGTCTACATTGGTTTTTCCCCTTCCAAATGCCACGGAATGTGGCATGTCCCTGGGCTGCTCTGAGCAGCAACACTTACATGGTGAAGCCACTAGAACAAAGATAACATCAGCTTCCCAAGGCAGCCACCCAAACAGACCTACCTTTGGAAGGTACTGGGTCTGACAATGCAGCAGGCCTAAGGGTTTGCTTTGCCTTTCCTCGGCATTCTAGGATTTCATCCTGTGACCAGTCTAGGACTGCCTTGGCTGGATTTGTTTATGGAAGTGCTATCAGACAGATACAGCACAGGACTGAGACTGAGGGGAGGCTTCTATGCCTTGTCCCAGGATAACGGCAGACACTACCTGGAGTGTCTCTGGAAGTCACAGGTGCTGCATGACAAGCTGGAAAGACATTTCTTTACCCAGAGGCAGCTGGCAATGCATGTGCCTTCCAAAAGAGCCCTGTGAACATGGCCAGAGGCTGTTTAGCAGCCAGACTGCTCAGAGACTGTCTAAAGTGCTGCTTCCTCCTATGCTTATATTCAACCCATTCAAAAGTAACACAAACTTTAGAACAATAATCACAATGCTGTGATTTCAACAACACTTGGCACTCCATTAGTCCATAAGAGTTTTAAAGACACAGTGTTGTACTAATCAATACACTGATGTGATTCTCTGCAGCTGTTCATACAGGTGCATTTTCTTTCCCAGCATACATGATACTTTTATTCTCTCTTTGTCATAGTCACAAGGAGTATGCTGTCCTACCAGAAGTGCTGCAGAAAAGCAGAGAAGAGACCTGTAAAAGATTTGGTCTTTCCAGTTAGTGACACAGTGATCTTTGTCAGATAAAGCAGAGCATGATGTGCTGCACAGGTCAATGTTTAGCTACTCACAGGACCAACTAAAGAAGAAAACTGCCTTAAAGGAGTGGCTCCTGCTTTTAAGTGCCAGTGAAGCCACAGAGCCCAGAGGCTCATTCTTTCCCCCCACCACAGCCCTACTATTTCAAAAATCTGTCATTCCATATACAGACACACGAATGTGTTCTCTTGAAAAAACACAAAGCAGTTGAAAACAAACAGCCTTAGGGTATCATTACTTATGGATAAACAGTGATAACCAGCTAGAAAAAGTATCAGGCTTTTCAGTAACCACCAGTTCCTCCACAGTTTGTTATTTGACAAAGCTCTATTTCCCCACACAATTTCCTACCTTCCCTCCGCAGCAGTTTAATGGTACTCACCCCACTCCAATCAGACTTTTACAACATCCACAGTGACAGACAGGGAGCAAAAACTGTTGCTATAACGAAGTCAAATCTCTTACCATGTATTTTGAGTGGCTCAGCTAAACACAACTTCCAAATTGAATCCAGATCCCCTTCCCTTGCCATGCAAAAGACATCACCTGAACTGCTCCAGTGTGAAGCCAGTCAGCATCAGGGTCAGGCACTGAAAACCAGCTGCTTATGATTTGAAGGGCCTCTTTCTTGTGGCTCAGCACAGCTGGAGTGTTTTCCAGACCAGATAACTCTTAGAAGGGAGCTAAAATGTTAACTCCCGTGTGGCTAGGAACTGGTTGAATGCCGGGGAACAGTTTTCTTCTTTCTTGTAGTGGATAATGATTTTCCTCTTCTTGTGGTAAGCACCCAAAGTACATTCGCCGTTCTAAAATTTTGCTATTGATGCACCTCTTGGACATTTGCTCATGTAATTTGCAATGATGAAAGAAAAAATTATCTAAATATGAAGCAGAATGCAGGGAATCTAACAAAATTGTTTCAAATCTTCTGTGAAACAATTGCATGCCAACCTACTTCCTTCAATCAAAGCATCTGGCATTTTCCCACCATTAATTAACACAAAGCTTCTAGTATCATTCAGTCATGAATCTGGCTAACCCTTTGACAGCAGATCAGATATGTTCGAATAGCATCCTCTGGGGCAAAAAACTGCATGCCAAAACCTTAATCTGAAACTAGCTCATACCCAAAGTTAAGCTTTTGTTCACTCCCAGTTCAAATACATATGCTTCCAGGCACGGCTTAGATCTACTTTGGCAACTAAAAATCTTGGCAGTGACACTGCAACTTGCACACCATAGATGACGATGGAACTAACTGCATACAAAACTCTCAATCAATATATTAAGCAGAGGGCACATGTTGCTAAGAGAAGCTCAGCATTATACCTTTTAAAAAGATATGTACCTAACTCCCTTTGTCTCACTTGAAATCCCAGCTTGTGCCAAGAGATTTCTCAGCGGCTAGCAGTAAAATGCTTCAGGCCTGACCTGCTACTGCTTTATCTTTCATGTCGCTGCTTACAACTAAGCAAATGTGAGAGCCAATTGTGCAGATGTAAATGTGACAGCTATAGTTTGGCTGACAGGGAATGAACTGTTCACTTGAAGAGTTAAAAGCTTGTTTAAAAAGCCAAGGGCTCTCACCTGGACTTTGCAGACCGAACCTCTAACACACAATCACCATTAAGTCCTGCTACCAGATTAGAATCATTGCTTTTCGTTCTCTTGGCACAGCAGAAAATTACCACACAAGGTAAAAAGTAGTAGGAAACCACACAAAGCAACTCATTCATAAAAATGCAATTTTGTGAGGCTCTGTTTATACAGGAACCCTGTTTCCTGATTAGCTCTATTGTAGTGTGTAGGGAAATTCTTGAAACAACAGGGGCACGGCAAGCTCCTACAGTGCTGGGAAAATCCTGCATACTTAGGCCTCCACGAGCCCTGGCAAAAACATCCTGGCCTTGAAGGAGAGAAAGAATGTAAATAGAGGGGCCCTAAACAGGAGCTGAGCTATCCATGCAAGCCACGAGCACAGGAACAGGAGGGACGCGTGCTGCCCCAGAGGTAACCTATGGGACAGGGACACCGGGTGCGTGAAACAGTGTGTGTAACCAATCATGGGGATTTACTCGGCAGGTGGACACTGTGTAAGTGGATAAAAGGGAGCTTAAAAATGTAAATAAAGGACTCATTCACCTTACTTCTATGAAGACTCATGTGTCTGACTCTGGGACCCTCTACAGTAGTGTGCTCCACCAGTCAGTCAAAACACACTTCTCCATCAGTTCCCTATTGTGTTATTTCCTTCCTCTCAGTGTTAAGCTGACAAAATGATTGCACCTCCATTCACCATTTGCTCTAACAGAAATAAAGCCGCTGCAGTGAGATGTTGTCTAAGGATAAATATCTCCATCTTTGAAAATAAACACTGAAAACTTATTCTCAAAGAACCTCCAACTTAATAAACTCAGAACTTGTGTTGGAAGTCAGGAGTCATTAACCAATGACAAAGAGTTTTTCTGTATTTATTACTATTCAAGCAGGAAATGCTTCTTTTGGGAAAATGCTGTGGAATGATTCAGCAGCT
The DNA here is from genome assembly GCA_013389985.1 of Dryoscopus gambensis. Classification (NCBI taxonomy): domain Eukaryota; kingdom Metazoa; phylum Chordata; class Aves; order Passeriformes; family Malaconotidae; genus Dryoscopus; species Dryoscopus gambensis. The sequence goes on along the minus strand of WEIT01030533.1, from coordinate 48,346 downwards.
GGATGCCTCCCCCTCTGCCACTACAACCACCAATACCACTTCTTAAAAACTCTACCTAGGATCAAGAGTGCCTTAATGCACTGTTTGGACTGCTTCTGTGGGACAATTTTCTGCAAGAAGGAGTTTAGCAGTTTTATATTAGCAATAAATAGCTGGAATTCATCACATGAATTCTTTTTATTTCATAGAAAGAAGGACAACAATCACAGCTTTAAGGAAGATGCTGTGTCCGTGCTGAAATGCAGCTCACAAGGGAAATGAATTTTGAGGCATTCAAATGATCTCGGATAATTACTGGTGGTTTTGATTCTAACCCATTAAGTCCTCAATGACTCGGAGCAGGCCTGTGTTTGACAGGTCATGCTACCGGCACCAAGGAGAAGCTGGCCATGGCTGCAGCTCCCTTAACTTTGAGAGCAGTCAAAATCCTGAACAACGGGCTGTGCCTGTCCTGTTCTTACCAGCTGCTCCAACAGCTTCTGCTGCAGGCATGACCTTGTAGCCCATGATGAGGATTTAGAAAAATAAGAGCAGCTAATAATTCCATGGGCAAAATCACTTCTGAATAAACAATTTTGCTGCCAGTCTCCTCACCTAAGATGTCTCCAGCTATTGCACATGGGATGCTATCAGAGCACACAGAGAGAGCCAAATGGCTTTGGAGACAAGGTACTAGATGAACTCTGTTGAATTCATGAAAATGTTAAGTAGAGGTTAACTAGATTTTTGGTTTGGGATCTTCTGTTTTTCAGTTTTGTGCTGGACCTTCTTTCCCCTTCTCACAACGCAATTAAGTCATGTAGGGTTGTAGAAAATAAACTGGTGAGACTATGCAATAGAGTATGACTCAGGACTCTGGTGAAGTAGAATAGAAACAATAGCGCAGATTGCACATTACTGAAGCGCAGATGGCGAAATCCCACAAGGTGCCTATCACAAAGTAATTACAAGAGGTCTGAACACTTAACATGACTGCAATATACATGTTAAATGCCCATGGCATTGACTGTTATGCATCTCCTGATGTGAAACATTCAGTGGCACTGATGGTAGGGGTTACCATTGGTGCTGTCACTAGAGTGGTGCAAGGCGGGTTCTGGAAAGTGGAAGAATTTCATGTTAGCAGGGCTCTCACTGTATTATGTTATCAGGCTTTCTTACTCGTACAGTTGCCTGCACACCTTTCTTTTCAATGCATTTCTAAATTTCACAGATTGTGTTAGACTATGCAAAGTCCTTTCCCAACCAAAATGATTCCTGTGATCATTTTATTCCTTTCCTAAATATGGATCATGCAGCTTGCTTTTATGAATCAAGCACGAGTTTCCTCTGAAGTAGGGAAAAAGTGTATTAAATTCTTACTAACTGTAAATTACATTTTACTGCAATGTAATTCAAGAAAATCTTAAATGGAGTGTGCTTTATTTAATGAACAGAGTGTATTTAGCACAAAGGACACATAATTTCATCTGCACTCAAAATTTTTCTCTTGGACTCTGGGCAGAAATCAGATGCTTGAAATTACCCTCTATTTCAAGGAGATCTGCAAAGAACATTTTATGACATTTTATGATTTGGCTTTTTAAATTCTTTTTTCTTTCTGTCTTATAAAAAAGTAAAGAAGTGGTAATGGATGAAGCCAGATCCCTTCATCCATCTTAAAGGAACAGCTGGAGTCTTTGCATGCAAATGAAAGCTATCATTCTTGTCAACCTGAAGCCAGACTACCAAAAGCCTGCAGTCCACAATCCATTAATATTCCATAATCAATTTGACGACTTGTGCACAGTGAAGTACTGCACCACAGCACAACTCCAGCCACATGAATTATCATGGAGTAGATTTTATGCACTGTTTTAATAAAACTCAAAGCAATCCATTATTCTCTAAAACAAAAAAAACTTGTGTTAGGTATAGATAGTGTATCAACAGAGAATTATTGTGGACAATGAATATCAAATGAATGAAGTTTTAAGCACCTATGGTACCATGTGGGTAAAACAATGGGTGCTCTTTTTGAGGAAAAGCCATCTCCAAGCTCAACAGGATCTTCCAGCCACTGCTCACCACAAACTGCTGAAGGAGGTGCCAGTGCCATTTTGCCACCTTTCTTACTTGCTGTTTCAGGCAACCTCATGACTCACCTGTGCCCTGAGACAGCCCAGATCAAACCCTCGCAACAGACCAAACATCCCGGGGCAGCTTTTCAAAGAAAAGGACAGAACTACTGAAGAATGACATTAAAAATGCATTTCACCTAAGTCTCAAAGGCGGTAGCAACCATTTAAAACTTGTACTTTGGACAATTTTAGATGTTGCACAGTGTAACAGCTCAGCCTGCTCTGATGTTCAGCAGGCCCGTTACAATTTCAAAGCTGCCACACCGCAAACAATTTTTAGATGGAATTTCAACTGTAAGCTTTTTATATTATTTACAAGTAAGAAACATGAAACTTCAGTTAAGTTATCTCTTGCCAATTGATTTTGCTCTGTTGGGGGCTAATGAGAAGGTTTCACCTGCCCTATCCAGTCTATTAATTCTGATTCATTCTTTGGATTAGCACCCTGGCTTCCTAAGCTTGTTACAGTGATGAAAAATGTTACTATACTTGACAAGAAAAACCTTTTCAAAAATGTTTATGCAATATTTATGTAGGTTCTTGTCTCTAATTTGCCTTCAAAAGCTGCAAAATATATTCCACCAGGTTTGTCTACTATATTTTCATTTTTTTTCACTGAAGAAGTTTTGAATTGTATTACTCACTAAGCACATGGAGCATCGTTAAGAAAAAATTTGGGCCAATCATGTCATTATTGGTTGGATGAGCAGGAAAATTAATAAAAGCAGGCATGAGATAGGCACATAAGGAAATCATAGATACACTTGCTGTTGTTTATCCTGCCTCATGACCAAAGATCAAGAAAATGTAAATCTTCTGATGAAAGACAATGCTTTAAGAAATGAAGGAGATAGTTATCCCAGGAAACTTGTCCTCTTATTTGGGGCAAAGGATTTAAAAGAATTAACAAAAAAAAGTAGCATCCATAGAAATCTCTGGCGGGATGACCCATTTTCAGATTAGTTGGTTCTGCTGCCTTTTACCACTTACATGAGAGTTTCTAGCCGCTACTGGGAAGCAGAATAACCCCTGGTGATCAGCCTGGGACCTGAACCTTTCAGTATCAGCTGCTATCAAACACAGGGAAGTGTCTCTGATCCAAGAATGCAATTTCTTTTTCACAAAAATACACAAACATGTGCAAAGCACTGCATCAGGTTTGCAGAAGGCAACTATTCAAGAGCAAACGTGATATTTTAAGACTACCACATTACTTGAAAATGTTTACTGGTCAGTGGGGATGCAAAGAATTGCAGGCAAACCTCCAAGAGGAACGTGATTAAAGGCTGCACAGAGATCCATTCATAAAAAAGTCCAAGGATTTGCATTCCAGTGCTCACTGGTGCATCTTTGGGCAGCCCCATTAAAAAGCCCAGTGAGTGACACTTAGCACAGGTGACAGGAACAAATGAACTTCCCAGTGAAACAGTTCAAAGACCTCGAGGCAGTGCTAAAAACAATGGAAAACAGTGAAGACATGGCCAAAAAAAGATGTTTTGGACTTCACTTGTTTTGAACTGATGTGACCATTGTGAAGCAGGTTGTCAACACACCAGGCATTTTTATCAGAGGAGTATAAAATAAACTTATCAGTGAGTGAGCGATGGATTGCACCTGTCCCACAGGTCAATTTGAGCACATATATACTGCATGCAGCAGAAACTGCAGAGAGGCCCAGCTTCCAAATCCTCTGAAATGTGAGAATAAACAGTCCCACAGGCATTTCAAATGGCTGCAAATAAGGATTTAATCCGTCAGCATATTTCCTCCATCCTTTATTAAAAGATGAAGATAATCTTTAAATCAAGAGAAAAATAGAAAAAAATTGAAGGAGCCAAAAATCATCAAGTGGAAAAAGAGGGGAGCAACCAACTCTATTTTTATTAACAAATCCTCTCAGCCAAGACTTACACACCCAAAGTTGCAGGAAGGGGAAGTTGTTTCCCCAGCCTTAGAGAAAAAGGCAGTACAAGCTCCCTGTGAGCAGGGCATGGACATGACAGCAATGGGCTGCCCCAATACCCAGATACTCCACCTGCCACTGCCTGAACTACTTGCGCACAAACAGGCTCCTGAGAGGGGTTTTCTGTACTCCTCTAAGTCCTCCACCAAGTGCCAGGACAGACATCAGCACTGCTGTCCCTCAGCCACCGGGACAGTGTTGGTGAAGTAGCTCAAAACAGAGACTACTTTCCTCAGCTGCTACATTGCTCTGCTGTTCTCAGAGGAACATTCCTTACCCAGCTTTTAGGTTTCCTCCTGCTTTTTTCCCAGCAGACAGATTAAAGTTTGCACCAGGAATGTAATTTCTGAGAAATTCCTCATGAAATTGTGTCAGCTTGTTGTAATGAACCTTCTTGACTCTTCATTTTCCCGTTCAAAGTGTCTTCTGTTTGTCGTGTGTTGAAGCAATTTAAGATTTTGCTTTGACATTTTCAACAAGAGAATAAGATGATTCAATCTGCTCTGGGTAGTAACTGCCATTACATTTAAAATACATCATTTAATTGAAACTCAACATACTATTTTGACTGCCATTTAATATCTTCTGTATGATAATGTAGTGTTACTGCCCCAGCTCATTGAACAATTTTAAAGCAATAAAGACATTTAAAGAAGACTCCCTCCAATTTTCCAGTCAGGCCACCCTGAAACTTCTATTTCTTTCTGAAACACCATTCTTACACAACATTTGTCAGATGTGCCTTTATGACAAGAGTTTTGAGAATTTTGGGGTTTGTTCCAATGTAAAATGAAGTAAAATCTGAAGACCCCCCCCCCCCCCCAAAAAAAACCAAAAAACCACCACAAAATTCCTTCCAAATAAAAAAAAAATTCATGCCTTCTATAATACTTCAGTCCCAAAGAATGGGAAGACTGGTGAATGGAGAGGCTGGCTGAGCACAAATTCAGCAGTGGCAGTGCAGGAAAGAGTAAAGACTGCAAAGTGTCATAACCTGCCCAGGCACATGTGATTGTTTTACCTACCACCTACCACCATTTGAAATTTTTTTTCCCATTTTGTTGTCTGCTTTAAAATGCATTATCCACCACATTCAGTTCTCTCTAATCAACACATACACCTCCATCAACTCCTTCTGATGCACACACTTTTTCTTTATTAAGGGGAAAAGATTGTCTTGTTCAGAAAATGTTTTACTTAAATTCTAAGGTCTGTTTTCTAGTGATGGAAGGCAATTGCTTAAACTGAAAAATGCGAGATGCATAGCTAAAGAGGATGACAGTTTTTCAGGAGGTGAACAGTATCTGGATTAATAATTACAGAACAAAGTCTTTTAACAGTGTGGAGATAATCTAAATACAGGATGGGAAATATTAACACTTTCTCTCACAGATTTCAATTAGTAAATAAAGCAAATCTGTGTCAGCACACTTTTAATTTAGGCACTATATAAGGATCTATCACTTATCTGCAAACTATATGATAGCAATGCTTTTTAGAGAAACAGTGGATGAAATACAAAAAGGAAGAGTTGGCGTTTGTTTAGTTGTTGCATTGGGGGGTTTTTTCAATCAGTTAAAGCATTGTGGCATCGTAAAAGGGCTGGATCACAAAAGCAAAAGCACAGTGCAGCAGTAATGTTAGACACACTTTTAGGGCAGAATGTCTGTCCTAATCTGTTATTACTCTCAGAATGTGTCTACAGACTACCTTTTGTACCATGCTTTTGTTGTCTGTTACCCATCCTGAGATGGGTCCTCATATATGCATTACTGATATCACAACCACAGGGAGCATTCAAACACAACTGCAGGATTGGACTGCACTTTAGCAAATACACCAGAGCAAGTCAGAGACCTCTCCCAGCCCTCGGTATTATTCTGCAATGATGGGCTTCCTTACCAAAGTGCTGTAAAGGGATCTAACATAATGTACTGTGCCATAAACTGGCAATTTTGGCTAAACACATTATAGCATTATTTTTAACTGCTCCAGAGCTGACATTTGGGGAATTCTGAGTTGTTGCTGGCATGCTGCTTTTCTCCTTCTACATGCTCCCAAGTTAGTATATATATCTTTCTATCGGCAAATAAACACCTTTCTGTTTTCTTAGTCTAATCTGGAGCTGCTTACAACAGTTAAAGTATAATTAACACCATATACTGATATTAAAAGAAGCAGAAAACTGCAACATAATTTCATATCAAAGCAGTGGAGCCTTAAGCTAGTGCGTCTATGAGTAATGAGCAACATTGCTTCAAATGATGTCTTTTGTCAGAGTTGCTTGAGCTAAAGACAGAGTGAATCCATTTGTATAAATTGTGGCTTTGCTGCTGAAAGATTACAAAAATATATGTTGCTATCCTTAAGTCTAAAACCATTAATATAGCTAAAATATGCCATCTTTTCCCAGGAAGAACTAGCAAGTCCTTAAAACGCTATCATCAGTCATGACTAATTCACTAAATATACAATTCCATCAGCAACAGAAAAAGAACATACAGTACAGTGTGTCACCTGTCACTACATCAAACATCTCTATCTTTCAATGGAAACTACAAGTCAAGATTTCCCAGGTCTGTGATATAAGTTGTTCGTAACTGAATTCCTGTTCCCCTGGGATTAGTCCTTTGCTTGTTTTCCATTTGATAGATCCAAGGTTGATATTTTTATTTGAAAAATAAAACTAACATTAATTTCACCCCTCAAGAAAATATTTGTTCGGATGCTATGGTTTAGTGTCATAGTTTAACCCCAGCTGGCAACTCAAACCCACACAGCCCCGTGCTTACTCCTCCCATTTAGGGACTGGGGAGAGGATCAGAAGAGCAAAAGTAAGAAAACTCATGGATTGAGATAAAGATAATTTCATACATTAAGCAAAAGCCATGCTCACAAGAAAATCAAAACAAGGAATTCATTCCATGGGCAGGCAAGTGTTCAAACCTACACATTAACTGATTTATTAGAATTACACAGATTTTATACTGGTAGGATGTCCAAAATCATTGCAAGGTGTAGGCCAGGAGTCCAGTGTACTGTACAAGAAGCTCCTACCCATGGGCACTATCTTGTTTGACTCATAGGCACCATCTTCTTTGCCTTATCAGTTGTATTCTCATCGTATTAGGTCATGGTTTGGAGCAAAAAGCATTTCACTGTGCAAGACTGAATGTCACACTAACGAAAAGGAATGCTAATGGGGTGAAAATGAGTATCACGAGGACAATAAATCATTCTTGGAATCCTATTTAATTGATCATTTTGTAGCTGACCTTGCTTCCACAGAAGTCAATGGCAAAGCTTCCATTTCTGTGGCTACAAACAGGATTGGGTCCTTTAAAGTACAGCATGATTTATGAATGTTGAAGGTGGTAGCATATTTTATACTAGCATTTTCTTTATTACTTCTCAATGCAAAACTTCACCAAGAAAACCAAATTGCTGTATAAAAGCATCCCATAATACAGTACATTAATTTAACACATGATACATTTTCCTGCTGGTAGTATTAGGTGTTGTCACTTTCAATACACAGGTATCTAACAGAGTATTTTCTCCCCTCATCTTCCTCCCCAGTATTTTTCTCCCAGATTTTACAAACATGCCTATCCCAAAACACCATCTCTCCACATTTGGCAGTCTGATATTTCCATTAATAATAAGTGAACTACCTCTGAGGCAATGGGAGCTCTACCTGAGAGCCAAGCTTCTAGCAGCACAACCCCCACAGCCCCGTGAGGACTTAGGAACTGAGTATTTATGCTTACTTGGAATGGAAATGAACCAACAAGGACTATTCTGCAGCCATATTTTTTTAGGTTGAAGAACCTGACTTAACCTAGTCTGATGTGAGCCATGAGAGAAGCAGCAGCTCAGGGTCAGGAGTCTCTGTGCTCACCTTGACACTGTGGCTGAGGCAAATGCTCTTTGCTATGACTGAGCTGACCTGGCCAGGGCAAGCAAACTGGCTTGGAAGGAGTTTTGGCTGCATCCAAGGAAACTTGCTTATTCTCTCTCTTTTCTTTCATTATCATCTTAACTTAAGAGATTTTGTACACTGTTAGTCACAACGAACAGGCTTTGATGAAGTGTTTTCAGAGAAGCCCAGGTTTCTCCCTCGTGCTCACCTCTGCTCTGTCAACATATTTGAAAAATCTGGATCGGAACAAGTGGCATCCACCAGGGAATGCTCAAAATCTGCAGTTTTGCACTATGGTGAGAGGAGACAGCACCATAGAGTTTGTTCCTTCCATCCCTCTAATGGTACAAACCCTCTTCCTCCTCCCTTCCATTTCCCTGTGCCTCTTAGGATGATGATTTACCAATATCACAGACTGAAATGTCTGCTTTGGGAAACAAGAATGAGGGATCCTAGCTGGAAAGAGGAGAGGCATGTACAGTACAAGTACAAGCCATGGGCATTTGGATGTGGGGATGGAGCACTTCCTTGAGGGACGGAGTACAGGGAACAGAGACATGAGATGTGGGCTGTGACAAGGTATCCTGATGGGAACAAGCTCTCTACCCCAAGTGAACCAGTGCTTTACTTAGACCTCACGTAAAGGCCTGGTCTCATCTTAATTGATGTGTTTTGGACTGCTGAAGGGGAAGAATTGTCTTAAAAGCAGGCAAAATCCCTCAGATTTGGAAACTTTCCAATCTGAGTCCCTCTAGTGAAGTAAATTTTATCTGCAATGTTTCTTTGAGAGATGATGCTGTAGTCTTACGTGAGCACACTAAGGGCAAGCAGAAGCTTTGAGCTGATTATCGTCATGCTGTTATCTATCTTGATCCTTTATGGTTTTAGTCTCCTGACTTTCTGTGGTCTAAGTGCTGGCACAGCAGCCTGTCACTGAGGACAGTAAATCTGGCATCTGAGTTCCAACTTCCTAAATTTTGGGGGCAATAGTTTGGCAGTAAGGTATCTGATTCTTCGTGCTCTTTTTTGCTGATACTCTTGGTAAGCACATTTTTAAATTCATAATTTTTATTATAAGTTTTGGGTATATTACATCTTTTCCCAAATGTCACTCCTCTCAGGTTATAATTATTTAATTTTCACTTCTACATATTGTTTATTCTATTTAAAATATGGCCATGAGAAGAAGCAGAAACTAGGAGATTCCAATTATATTTTCACATGGTTTGAACACTGAACTGTTCTCAAATACTCAAGATAGGAGCCCATTAATTTTTTCAGACAAATGGTTTGTAAAGGAAAAGAAATGTGTTATTTGTTGCCTGAAACTGTTTAATTTCATTTAATAACTGAATAACTGAATTTAATGTCAAATTCAGTTTTAGATAATAATAAAATAATAATAATAATAATAATAATAAACAACCCCAAAATAAAACAAAAAGGTAGAGTAATATCTCCACAAATAGAAACCCCTTGGTCTGACATTTGGCTACATAAATACTTCTGTATTTAAAAAAATGTATTTTTCTTCAGAAAATTAAGACAACATCTTTGAAGCATAATTAATTTCCTCCCAGCTAAAACAGATGGGCTAAGGAAGTTTCATTAAAAAAAGGAAAAAAATTACTTTTTTCCTCCAAAATATTATATTTAAGTACTATACTGACAA
>WEIT01030533.1:0-38624 GCA_013389985.1 Dryoscopus gambensis | reverse complement strand
GTCTTCCCTTTCCAAGGCTCTTAGAACTCTGTAAAAGCTGACTTTCTTCATAATGTCTCAAATGTGTCCTTTTATACCTTGTCATTAATTTGATTACTCTGTGTGCAGGATTTCAGGATACTGAATTTCTCCTGGTTTTGCATAATTTCATATGATGCTTTTGTTATTTCAGTAAGCAACTGAATTGACTGCAATGACTCTTACATTTTCAAGTTTCAGATTCAGGCACATAAAACTTCCTAATTTAAACTCATTTAAAGTTCTGAAAGCTTATTCCACAGCTGCAGCAGCTAGAGCCTTAACTATTGCCTTTTTTTTTTTTTTTTAAATAAACCTATTCAGCCATCCACATGTGCAAACTGTTTTATACCAATATTTAAGGTAAAGGAGTGAGTTTCTGCTCTAATCTGTGTTAAAGCTATGGCCAGGAAAGCAGGAGTAAGGACAACTGAAGTAGCGTTTTGAAAATAAAATAAAGAGAAGCATTTCCTTTTTCTGCTTAGTTCTGCTCCTGAACACCGTGTGCAAGGTTGCTCCACACTGGTACCTGCTCAAATGAAATTAGGGTTACAAATCAGGTTTTCTCTCTGTCCTAATCCTATTCAAACCCTAAGTTTATTCTTTGGTTGAGCCTTAGCTCCAAGACCTCCAGCCATTGCATATGTTTGATGCTTAGCATGAGCATAAATCAGTTCTCTGTTCTGAAAAGACCTTGCTGGGCTGGACACACACTTCTGTTGACTGTACTTCATTCTCAAACTCATCAGGAAACACTGCTCTCTTACCAGGATCTTGCCCAATGCTGAGCCCACCCCTCCAAGTCTCTATAGCCTTTTTAATTAAGTGCTACTACACAACTGAAAATTAGCACACTTTCTAGCTACTCAAAAGCCAGTGAAATCAACACATCACTAACTGCTAGGGAAGACTTGCTAAAAAGTTTCCCCAGTGCCAATTATTGCTACCTCAATGATCACTGATTCTTTGAAAAGATCATTACATATACACAAAGTCAACAGTCTGTTAGCAGACTAGTCAGAGCAGCAGCTGGCAAACACCAATTACTTTGCACTTGCATACTAACAACATTCCTCTTGCATACATGATCCACAATTAAATCGTGCTATATGCCTCTAATTTTGCTTCCTGAATGCAGGCATATCAAACAAGTATAATTTAAGACACAATTGACAGCTTTGCTGTCAAAATTTTGACCCCAAGCAAGATGAACTTGGGAGGAATTGAGTGGTTTAAATGGTACTTTTGAGCTATTTTCAAATGAAAAGGACAGTTTTATATGTGGGAATTTGGGGTACCTGCCTGTGGCTACAATCCTTGAACAGAACATATATAAACTCCAACAACCAGAAAATGCTTCATAAAATGAATAGCTTTGAAAATCGGACAAAATGCATACAAATTGGGTAAAGATATCACCATTTTAAAAAATCACTTTCATTAATATTAAAAATGAAATAACCTAAAATTATAATAATAAGTGATTATTGTCATAATCATAATTATTATTATTAAACTCAAACCATTTAACTCTGCAGCAAGAGTGATCTCAAGACATAATGCAAGTTCTTTGTGTTTTTATTCTCCTCATGATTCTTTGCTTAAAAGGATGGAAAAGCAATTTGGAAAATCTGCACTCTGTCTGTCCAAACAAAATACTTTATCCAAACCAGAAAATACATTACATTAACAGCTGCTTTCTCCTCTGGCAGAGTGGATAATCTCAGGTAGAGTCACCCAGCCTCACAGAAATCTTTTATATTAATGTAATGCAACATCACCAACTCACAACACCCCAAACCCATGGGAATAGGAACGGTGGAGTGCCTGACAATGTATGTTTATCCTCTTATAACTTAAATTCAATTTACTGATCCAATGTTCATCTTTTGGTTGGAAATCCTGCTGTACTTGAATTTCTGATTCTTCAGGACAGCAGCTTTGTAGGCCTTGCTCTCAATACAGGAATATAAATAACTGTTGGCACAGCTAAGTCACAGAAGCCCTGATGACCTGCTGTTCTGACACTTACACTGAACTGCTCTCACAGAGCAGATGGAAGTTTCTGTCTTTTAACACAGCCTCATCAGATACCTGTGTGCAAGATCCAACATTCTCCCCAAACACACCATTATTCAACCAATTTACAAGAAAAATGTAGCTTTCTATCAGCTGGTCTTCCAGCCAGCATAGGAAAAAGCCAACCCCTCCTATTGTCTGCATGTAAGTGCACGTTGCAGATGCCACTCGTTGTCAGAGCTCAGGGCTGGCATGTGCTGATGCTCATCCTCCCTCTCCAGCCAGGAGAGGCCGGGGGACAGAGACAGCACCATCCCCACCACATGGACACTGTGTCCTGTATACACCTGTCTGGCTTCACCTGGTACCTTCTTGCTTCTGTTTTCTCTTTTTGAGTGACAAGTCAGCAAGCCCTTCAATGTGAAAGCACCACGCACAGAGTCAGAAAAGCACCTTCCCAGCACTTTTACCAGTACAGAGATTAAATTTTTTCAGTATTAAGCCCTTTCAACAGGCTGTTATCACCAGCCTCATCCTGCCAACGACTGCCCTGGCCATGCACTAAGGAACGACTGTGGCTCCACTGACACAGCACCACAATGTGCTTCCACCCCTGCAGCCCTGAAGGTGCTTCAGATTTTTGGGGTACACTTCGTAGGTGTGCCTGGCTTTCCCTCTTGCTGGACACATCACTTTGTGTCTGCTACTGTTAAAACATCTTCTGGTTTAATATATCCAGCTTGACAACTGATCCAGATATTGCTCTGAATGTTTAATAAAGCAAGGCCTGTTTGGATCAATAGGTGTTTCCTAAGAAAACAGGACCATAAATAAAACAAATTTATTTTTTAATAACAGAATTAACATCTAATGGAAATCCTAGCAAGGCAGGAACAAGCTATTATTATAAGTATTACCTTATAATCTTCATTGTCTTGGGAACTTTTAATAAATAATTCTTGCCTGTACAACAAATCTGATGCTTGCTCTTTGATTTTCACATGGCTTAACCTCCCCTTTTTTGGGAGGGTGTTAGAAAGACCCTGGAGTACTTCTGGAAAGCTGACAGTACATTCAATATTATTTACTTAGGCACGCAATGTCCTGACCCACTTTCAGATTCCCACTAAGGAAAGGGTTCCCCATACAGTGTCACACAATGGAGATGTTTGTAAAGAAGGACTGTGGCAACAGAACCATATTTGGAAAGTCATCTTCACTTAAAAGAACAGTATTTCAGCTAAAGGACATTGCCTGGCATTGAAACAAATGGGTATAATTGACCATGAATTCATTTAAGCTATGAAGAGGTATTTTAATGACCAGTAAAGAGAACACTCAGAATAGGCTTAGAAAGCATGAGCAAAACCCCCTCAAATTCATTTAAAACTGACTAGGACTGACTAGCTTATAAAGTCGAGTATTTGATGTTGTTATAAAAAAAAATGACTGTAACAGATGACCTGGGATGTCCCTGCCAAGTGCTGTTCTTACTTATATCAATAAAAGAAAGAGTCTTGCAGTAGGAAAAGAAAGAATTTGGAAACAATGGAAAACAGCATTTCATACCTTTACCGTGTTGCCATTTGAAAGCAGACAAAATGTCTTGCTAAGTGCTAGAATCTCCTTTTCCATTAAAATGCTAATAGAAAGGTTAACTTCAGCTTAAACCATTGTAAAAAATAGCAAAATAAGCAAAAATGTTTAGCTTGAGGTTATACTTTGAGAAAAAAACCCCCACAATTTTTAGCTAAATGGGATTTCCACTGAGAAAGAAAGGTCACACAAACAGCAGGAGGAAAAAAACCTCCCACAGCAAAGTGGGCAACAATTCTAATACCTGCATTTGTTTATGTGACACAGTCATGGACTGATGTTTTGCTTTAAGAAACACAAATTCTGTGGCAACAACTAATGTCTCCTGAGTGGAAGTGCATCACATGGGAGCCTTGCCGTTTGGATACTGTAAAATTAAATAAAACTTCTCACTCCCCTCTCCCCATGCTGTAAGTGAGCACTGCACAGTCCCTGTTTAGATTTACACGGTCCCCACAGAGCAGTCCTTAACATCCGCTCACAGCACAATGATTTGAGGAAGCTTTTGTGCACATCCCGAAGTATCTCAGAGATAAGGATCAAACTCGGTAATGATATACTTATGCGGGTGATACATGCAAATCTGCCATCACTCTTTCATCTGAGAATTGGGGGTTTTGTGCTTGATTATGCTGATGTTTGTTCACTGGCATGTGGGGAACATGCAGCAAGTGAACATTTCGACTTAGCCAAAATTCAGTTGTGACTATCAAATGGCCTCATCCTTCCCCAGTGCAGAGACAGACTTGGAAGATCCTTTCATACAGACAGCTTCATCTGTATTGAGCACGTGTCCCTTCTTGCCCTTTTGACAAAGGACAGTGTATGCAAAATAATGAGCGTCAGGCCATGGAGCATGGAATTCATAATTACACAGTGCACACAAGCAATATTCCAAATTAGATGAGAGTTTCAGAACTGAATACCATCAAAGGAAAAGAAGAAGGTAAAAGCGAAAGGAGAGAATATCATGGCCCCAACAAATTTCCACTGTGCAGCCCTGAATTGTGCATCCATACTGGTCAGCAGACAGTGGGTTCCAATTTCAATTTATGAGCAATTGCATCAAAACCATGGGAAAACTTGTTTGTTAAGCAGTCCAGCCAGCAACCTCCAACATTCTTAGACTTACACAAAATCTAAAACCTGCTTCTAATATAGCCTAAATTAATTTACATTGAGGTCTGCTTTAGAATCTAATTTTTATTCTGAGACTAACAAAATGAGAGGAGAAAGGATTTCTTCTGAAGACTGCACTCAGTATTTTCACTGTTTTCCAGGAATGGATGTATCTGCATTCACTGATGTTAATTCTAGCCTGAGAAATACAAATGGTAAAAGTTTTCTCAAACTGAAGGACAAGATGTATTGATTTTCACTGGAGCTGTCAAGCCTGAACCAAGTTTTTACGTCAAGGATCTATCACAAAAGTGGGTGAGATAATCACGACACATCCAAATCTGAGAAAACAACTTCATCCAGCTCTGTGTAGCATGAGGAGTGTCCTTGCAAATATGAACACATTTCCTTGAGTTCAAAATAGTCCACATGCAGTAGAGAGGAAAATCAGAATTGTTCATATTGTCCATATGAAGGCTACAAAACTGAAAAACCAAAGTGCATGTCCTGTTTCTTCTCATTGCTGGTTGACTGCTGTGTGAAAGACTGTTTATCTTGGCTTCTCACAGCTCCTCCCTGTCATGCTGAGAAGGCACAAACAAGCACTGAGGAGGGAGGCATTCTCTGAAGCCACTTAAAATGGCAAAGTTCAGTGCACATTGCAGCGCAACGGCTCATGGCCCTGCAGGCCAACAGGGAATGCACCTATGAAAGGCAGAGTAAAGCTACCCCATGAAAACAGAGTTTGAGAAGTAGAGCTTACCTTGCTGAACTGAGGAAACTCACGTTGTTCAAATGTTTGTATTTTAACTCAAAGCATAAGACAAAAGTGAATTCCCTCACTGGCTTTGTTTTAGAATGATGGAATAGGTGGAAGACTGGAGAAATGTAAGAACCAGGAACAGCTCTCCTATTAGCTATGAGAGTGTGAAACTTTATACCAATTTATAAAGTGTCGTCTCCAATCATTTGCGTGAATACCATACTGCAAAACAGCGTAAGACTAAAAATATTCAGAGGGTGTCATTGTCCTCCCTCCAACCAACTCTCACAGACACAGGACAAAATTCAGAATGAAAATCACCATTTCAGAGGTGTCTTCTGTAAATGCTGCCTTTCCTAGTGAAACTGCAAACAAATGAATAAATCCCATTTAAAATACGTTTGACTTAAATTCTAAGAGACTATCCCACATCTACTGTTAGACAATGACTCTCAAAAGATTGATGTGCTCTCCAGCAAAACTCAGACTCACAATCGGTTTGGTTTTGTTTTGAAGGTTCACACAGAGCCTGTCTATTTCCATAGACTTTTTAATACATCATGATTTTCTGCAAGAGAACTGCAGCTGTAAATTTCATAAAATACTTTCACAGAGTCTGGAATCAAGGCATTAATGTAACAATGTTTTTGATTTCCTGCAATACTTTGGGTGCAGGGTCTTTCATACACTTTAAAATCTCATATTTTAAAATGTCATTTCCTTGCTTGAGGACACCGTGGAGAATGACATTGATTCTCAAACAAACTGTGCATTTGGATGTTATTCCTGTTAGTAAGATTCTTACAATAAAAAAGTAACTAATCTGCAACTTTTTCAAAGGAACCCACTGTAAACAGTGAACAGGACGTTCACATTTCTGAGAACAAGCTACATTAAAATCAATAGTGCAGCTGCTGGTCACATTCAAACTGCCAGATAACTGGGCAACTCAGTATACCAAGTATTAGGTAAGATTAAGTGAGACTGATGTGATCACAGATTGTGTACACATGCACTGACACACCACCAAATCTTATATACTTATATATACTTTTATATATGCTTATATACACTGTGGAGTTCTCCTCCTGCTTCAGGGACCTGTAGTGCTTGAAAGGGTCTCAGGAGTAGAACTAATGACAGACAAAAATAAAAGCAACTAGACAGATTATCATTGCTACATTTTACTGAGGGCTGACAAAAAATGGCAAGATAGCTATAGAGACCATTTCTACCATTCCCTCACCCCAAGGGAGGATCAGCTTGTCTTCCAACAATCCTCTATGACCATTGCTTTCCTGACAAGTGTTGATCGAACCAGTTCTTCAGTGTTACAGTGACATGTTCAAGGTGACATGGAGTCACTGTCTGAAACAGGCCCCCTAATACTTCATACCTTTTATACAAAGCTCAACTATTCTCAAATTGAGCTCAGGATTTTAGCCCAAACTAAAGTACTCCAAGTAAGCTGATGCAAGTAAACACACTCAGAATCACATAGTACACATACTTTTAATCAAAACCAAGAGCTCAGTAGGTCAGCACCAATTTTCCCATAACAAGAACAAAGTCAGAATGGACATGCATTGCCTTCTTCCCTTATCTTCTGACTTTACCCCTCACAATACATCTCACTGTGTGTTTTGCCTTATTTGCAATCAAACACACTGTCGTCTCATTTTCAACTTGGCATCCACTGTAACCATCAGGCCCTTTCCAGCAGCCCTGAGCGCAGGAATATATTGCGATCTCAGAGATTGTTCACACAAGGCTAAGCACTTTCGACTCCCACTGGCACAAAACTACCTACATTTTTAGTGAGATGAGGGTATCGATTTCTGTAAGTCTGGGTTCACCGTATGTCAAGTGTTCCCTACTTTCCCTTAGGCACCTCACTGAAACATCTCGATACTTTGAAATTTGTTTTCCTCTTTGCATGTCACTAACAAACAACTGAGAATGGGAGGTTCCCAATTAAGTACCTTTCTTCTTTAAAATTCTAGAGAAAGGGCTTTAATGCTATTTTTCCAGCCATCTAGCTATGATGGGAAATAGCTGAAACTTTTCTAATTATTGAACTTCTAATAGGTTGCCTAAAGGATGGAACTTGTAGCTACCTTATATTAAGTGATTAGCTACAATAGCTGGGTCAAATGACAATGGCAAAAGAGAAAGCTGGCTTGAGGTTTTCAAATCTCTGTTCTGAGATATTATGCCCAAGGCATAGTTTTCAGGTCTTATTAAAAGGAATTCCCTGAAGTATTTCTTTGGGAGCTTCATCCTTATCTTATTCATGACAGTCTTCAGTTCAGGATTCATCTTTTTTAAACAACAAGTGCTACTGGATCCGTTTATAATCTTCTTTTTATTATTATTTTACAAGACTGTGACTTTGTCCTGCGTTGTGTTTTCTTTAGTTTTGCTGTAAAAACATTCTTAACTTATTAGATAGGCAATCATTAAAATAAGGCATCTTCCTTTGACAGGATTCATCCCACTATGACAATTTTGTTTCAAATCTTAGATTAAAACGTGCATTTTAGGCACATGCTTCCATGTCCAGAACAGAAAAGAGACTCAGAAGGGATACTGAAGGCCAGCTATATGCCCACTCTGCTACCAATTAGCAGTCACTCCTGGGTTAAGAGGATATTTTCGTGACATTTTGAGTTCCACTCATGCAGCAAGAACCAGCCTTTTTTTTTTAATTCCATCCTCCAGCAGCAACACAACTCACTAGAGCACACACAACTGGAATATTCAGCACTGGAAACAGTCAGAATGCCCACAGCAGGTGGTATCTTCATTAAATTAGGGACTTCCAACTTCTAGCACAGAAATAATCTTTGAAAAATTGCCACAAATTGTCCTATTAATATAGAATTCAATACCATAAAATTCCTGACTTATTTTTCACTATGAGCGGGAGTCAGCAGGAGCTAAGCAGCTTATCTCACTAGATTGTAATGTGACCTACAGTGATTTTCACCACTGTGGTTTGGGACAATGAAATAAACACAACTGTTCAGTTGGAAATGGGAAGGGTACAGGCATCTGCATACACACAAGCATTTGTGAGCAAGATATCTTGCCACTCTGATTTATGACGTCTTCACTAATGGGAATAAATACATTATTCTGACTACTGAGGATAAAGCTCATAATTCACAAACATTCAGTGTATGCCTTAGAAAATATTTCACTGTCAAAATATCTTATGCACTATTTAAATCTGCATCATTGTACACATGCAGCTTCTCAAATGCTACAAATAGTTTTGATATGTACTGTGATCCTTCAGCAATTCAAATATCAAAACTATTTGAGACTTTGGTACATATCCTTGAGAAATAACCCAGCATTATTTTGCAGATGAGTTTTTAACCACCACACAGTAAAATGGAATGCCCAGAGGTTAGCCTGTTTATAAGCATTTGATGCTTTATATTATTATTTTTAAAATTTGCTTGTTGTGAAATTACATTGCTTGGAAGAAATGGTAAAATTTACAAACTGTCATGTAAAACTCCATGACCTGACCATGGTTCACACAGTATATTAGAGAGACTAGAGATGTAAGCTGAAAGACTGATAAAGTGGTACAAACCAGGTTAGGTACTGTGCAGTGGAAGAACATATTTTATGATTAAAGTTAGGATGGATTTTGTATCACAAACCTCTACAGATTTGTACACATGATCAACATCAGTTGCAGGTACAGTGGCTGCTTATAAACATGCCCTGCCATATGAACTAACAGGAAAGCTGTAGCCTAGCCCACAGTGCTGCTGATGCTGGGAATGGAATGGGTGTCAGCATGTGACTGCTCCGTGTTCACTCTCATGTGCGCAGGCACTGAATAAACAAGTGGAGTTCAGCATGGCATGGGAGTACTGCAGCATCTTGTACAGACAAGACAAGCCCACTCCATGGATACCAAGCACGTTCCACATATGCCCATCTTTGTATTACAGTATTTACTTATATAAATCCTATTGTTTAGAGAACAAGCAGCTAAGTGTCAATGTGCAAAAGTGAAGCTGCAGCTCCTTGAAAATGGAAGTCCCACAGGATTTGAGCAAGAGAGAAATGTGACCTTTCCTATAATGGAAGTTAACGTGCTCCAGAATGCCCCTCTACCATTTCAAAGCAATCTTCAAAATAAATGTGGTTCTGGGGAGAGTCACAATAGTAATTTTTCTATGTGTGTTACTTGAACAGAAGAAGTTTTCTGGTAGTTCTATAAAATTGAAGTATTGCTGGGCAATAAAAAGCAAATCGTAAAGTATGTATTTGGAGGGTACCTCTAGGCTCCATCTGTAATGTAAGGAAATTGAAAACAAGCATCAAGCTAGCTAAAGTATTTCGAAATTTATCACTGGGACTAAAATAATTGACTTACTTTTCTGCTCTGTAAAATGTATGTTAACATTACAGTATTTGGGAGGAACATATAACCCAAGGACTCCTCAACCAACGACTCGAACTGACACTTCTCTTATTTTCTTTAGGCTTTTTACCCTACTTCTCTTCCATGTGGCAAACTACCCTTACTATGTAAGACCGATCATGCACCGCTCTCTCTGCTGCTTCTTGGGAAAAGCAGCACGTTAGATCAAAGCTCTCACCAAATATCTCTCAGATCAAGATACCCATATCAGGAATATCCCCAACCCTTCTGCAAAGCAATAATCTACTTAACCACAAGGATCCCTACTGAAATGAATGCACTAGAGCACTGCAGGGAGGCTGTGCTGGCTCCATCAGGGACATGTATGTAAGGAAATCCCACTCTTCCACACAACCCTGCTGACTGTGACACAGCAGCAGGGACACTTGGCATCTCACTGAGCCCTGCATGTTAACAAAACAAATAGATGGAACTATAAAGGCTACAGACTGAAAACTAAGTTAGAGGTTAGACCCACATTCTCCCCCTCTGCGTGTTCCTTCCTGTTGCTTGGTTGAATGAGCACACACTGATAGTTGCCTTTCTCTATATGAACATACCAGGGCAGTGATGCTCTGCTGCAGAGGTACCCGCTCTGGCCTCAGACAATCCTTCACTAGCACCGGCCAAAAAAACTTCTCTCTGGTTCATCACTGTGCTCCCAGGAGCGTCTGTATTTCATTTTACAGAGGAGAAAGGAGCACTACCCAGGTCAGTGCATGAGAGCTGTAGCAGAGTAGAGTGGGAACACAGATCTCAAAATGCTTCGACTCCCTAGGTTTTGTTTGTTTGGATATGGATTAATGCTGAAAAGCACATCTTTGCCTCCCAGGAAACTAAGACATCCAGCACTGTGACATACCAGAAAGTTAGGAAAAGACTTGGGTTTGGTTCAGCCTCATCTCCTGGGGTATGTCCTAGAAGTCAGCAAGCACAGGGAGGCTTAGTCCTTACACCCAGTTCCCACAGTTCTCCCTCTTGAGCAGCAGATCAGGTGACCTCTGAGAGAGACCACAATATGGAACTTTGGCCATCATCCGTGGGGCCAGGTACAGACCAATGACTTGGATTTCTGGTGAAATACAGGACCATCCCACTGATTTAAAGTATCGCTACAACCATAAATTCCATTTCTTATTACTTCTTCAGAAAACATTTCAGGTATTAATGTTCTCCAAAGACCTTATAATATCCAGTGCTATGACACGGCAAAACCAGGACACAATAAAGACAAGTGTGAAAAGCAATAGAAGAAAGTCTTTCCTGCCATTTACAGGAGACAGTTTTCTGAGGAAAATAGCTGTCCAGAAATGAAGTAATGAAATCTTAGAATGTAGCATGGAGTAAGGAATATTCAAGCTAGTAACAGAACTGCAGGACAAAAAAAGAAGTTTTGGGAATTGCAGCTGGTGGAATCAAGAAGTACTGTACTAAACACATACAAACCCACATAAAATATTAAAGTATCATCAGTTATACTGACAGAATTTCATGCTAAGGATTCCTTGGCAGCCAATTATTTATCATCAGAAATACAGCTCACTTATTGTGCTACAAGCCTCAACTGACTCTAATAAGGAACTAATTAGCAGAGATTAGCACCCTTTTTGTATAATGAGCCACAAAGCTAATCAAAACAAGATGATAACAAGATGCAATCAAGAGGTATTAAAGACAATAAAATACTGCCTAAAACTAGAGAGAAATATGCTGCAAGAAAAGAAATATCCAGCCAAAGAGGAATCTTCTTCCTAGGGAAGTGGTTGCTTCATGTCTTTAAATATTTACTCAAAGTGTTGAAGAGAGGGCAAGATTTGTCTGATAACTGAGAATTTTTCTGAGTTACAGAGATTTCTGGGCTCTAGTTAAGTCTTTGATCTGCTGTCTTCCAGCACCAGGAGGGAGTTGCTAATTCCTTTGCCAGGGGATGTGATACACCTGTCCTCCATGCCCGTTCACAGAAGTTATATACCCAAGGGATACCTCTGGTGTATCCCTTCCCAGCGCTACACTGGAATTTCCAGCAGAAGGCATTTGTTCCCTCCACATCTCTGAGCTGTGGGGGAGTAGTCAGCTCAGCTGTGTCCAGCACTCAAAGATGCAGCAGTGCAAAAAAAGAGGTGGCATGAAGCAATTCCCCTTCCACTGCTGAGAGCAGATAATGAAACTCTGCCATGGGAAAACACTCGTGATATTAGTCCCGTGTGACACCAGCATTAAATAGAATCATTCTCAGACCTTGAAGTGATTCAGGCTGTGACAACCTGGGATACCCTAAGGGCTGATGTGTGTACAGTATGCAAGCCAAGATTGAAAGTTTGAGTCGAACATATTTCCTGTCCATTTTCCACTCTTTACAATTGCACTGGTTTAGGGATAATCAGAAAACAGCAATTCAATCTGGCAGGAAAGTCAGAGGAGACTTTTTTTTCCCAATATTGTTTTTAAGCTATAAGCAAATCCTGATCCTTCTATTCCAAAACACTGAATAAACATCAGAATAGAAGATGACAGAATAAAAGCTGCAGTGGTCTGGTAGAAAGAGCAAATAGTTAATTGGAGATGAGAATTTCAATCTCCACAAGGTGATTGCATGGACATTTAGCCTCCTGGCTGTTCCTATAATGCCCTCACTTTTGCCAATACCCTTGAATTTCCACCCATATCCATGCATTTCCATCAGCAGGTCTGTATTGATGGGATAGCATTTCCCAAACCAAAAATAAAATTTGTATTTGAAAGGTTTTGTCAGTTAAAAATGTATTTTATTTAAATTAATTCCATATTTTAATCATGTTATTGCATAAGGCTGGGTTAAAATATAGTCACTAAAGTAAAAAACCAATGCAGAACTAAACCAATCCCAACTGACTTCTTCAATAACACCCAAAGCTTCTATTAAAAGCAACATTTCAATTTTATTACAAATTTCTGCTAAAATACAGATAAAATAAATAATGGGATACTTTCACACCTTGTCTGTATGAAGATCTGAATCATCGCAAAATAATTCCCATTTTAGTCTGAAAGTCATTGAATTACTTCTAAATGGAAATAAGGTACGAGTTAAAAGGCACGGTACTCTCTTAAAGGCCTGTGATCAGATCTGCTCTCAGTAGGGTATCTTAATCTATCACGTATTTGTCCTGTAACAGAATTAACATTCAATCACAGGACATGCTTTATCAGCTTCCTTTGTTTCCCTGAAAAGATGTTTCACTTTTCCATTCCCCTATGAGAACCTGAAGGCAGTGACCATCTGGCTTCTGTAAGGAATTCTACTTGCTAGGCCTGCATTAAGACCCAAGTGTGGAAAGGTATGTCAGATCTGAGACAAACCACACTGAGGGGTGCAGGTGTGGCAGGACTGCACCTGGCCAGACCTGGCCACACACCTGCACAGAACTGCCCCCACCTCTGTGTGCCCACGACCCACCTCTGCCAACCTCCTGACCTGCCCTCTTGCCAGACAAACACAGCCCCTCACCTTCCTTGTGGAACCTCCCATTCCACCTTGAAAGTGAAAAATAAAAGAGGTTTTTCTAGAGAAAGAAGCAGATGTGAATTTTATCATAGGTCTGTCTCAAAATGAAAAAATTACACACTATAATTTCATAATTATGCCTACACCAGATCACATGAGAGATCACTTCAGTAGTTCTGTAACTACAGAGATGGCTAACGGATAATGCAAGGCAATTAAAATAAACTCAGGCTCAAAAGCACCTGAAGGGGAACATGGAGCAAATGGGAATGTGGAGCTACTCACAGACTCAAACACCTGTAGCCCAGGGTAAGAGTACAGCAGCCTTTCCTGACATGCCACTGCATGCATTTTGGAAAGTGTTACACCTGGGTGCAAAAGATTCTACTCCTTACGGCAAATAATAAAGTATGCAGCCTTAGTACAGCTAAGCAGGTGCAAGAACATGTGTAGGCTGGCAGCTCGTATCTGTGGAAGTAGTTCCACTGTGGATACCCATTTCTGAGCCTGCAGAATTTACCATCATGCTTTTATACACCTGTGTCTATGTGTCTGTCTGTACACATACATGAAGCTTCCCTTGTAAGTAAATACTGGGAATGTGAAGAAATTATGCATCCATTCTCCTTGCTTACACACAACTGCAGAGAACATCTAGGGAAATGAAAAAGGCAAAACAAAATCCAGAATGATGAAAAATGTCTGGAAAAACAAAACATGGGTGTGTCGGGTCAGCAGATGTGGTGCTAGGGGCCACAATAATGACACATGGACAGGAGAGATGTCAGAAGGTTAAGAGTCGAAGAAGTAGAAGCAGAAGAAGAAGCATCTTTATTTTTACTTTACAGTATTTATACATTTCTTATAACTACAGATGATTGGAAGCTGAGGTTAACACTTTCTCCATCACATTGGATGGACCAAGAGTCCATCAACTTTATTTATCATGGAAATGGAATGTAAACATAAGAAAGCAGTTACAAAACAACAGGTGTTATTTAGATGAAACTGTGAGAATCGTAAAGTTCTCTGACTCTAAGATATGCAAACAATTAGAAGGCTGAGAGAATAGTGCAACACATGGGTGGATGATACTGTGTGAGATCACTCATAAAGACAACAAAGAAAACATGCCGTCCTCTTTCTCTTTGCTTTGCCTCCCCGTATCTGGGGCTGTGTGAAGTCTCCCTGCCTGAGATTTTTGTCATTATTTTCACTTCAGAACTAGGAGCACTCTTACTGGGATTTGCAAGCAAGCCTTCTCCTGCTACTGCCAAAACTTGCTGTTGCTCCTAATTCCGTATTTCTCCTGTTCCTCACCCCACTCCCAGCCACAGGAAACCTCCAAAACAGCTCTAGGCAGACCAAGCTGCTGCCACAAGACAGGATCATCTGAGGGTAAGAAGATTCCTGACACTATCAATGAGGAGTAGCTCTGGTGAGCTGCTCCAGCCACCAACACCCACATCTCCATGCCCAGCCTCCCTGTTCTGTTTGAATAGTCCAGCCCGTACAAAGGAAGAAGAGGCTTCCATGTATTATTTCCAAGAAAATCAGGCTTAGGGTTTAGTCCTGCACAACCTTTGATACCATACCTTGAAGCAGACAGAAGACATTACCTCTGTGCACACAATCAGCAGACAGACTCACTCCAAAACATGGCTCGTGGCACTGGGGAGAACAACTTCTTGCATGTCATGGACAGGCTTTAGGACTGGCTGGGAGTCTCTGCTTGAGTGACATGGTGAGGAACAAAAAAATCTCACAGCAATAAGAGATGTGCTGACAGGAAGTGAGGCTGCAAGATGGCAGGACCAGACTTCTGCCACTTCCGGCACTAAGGAGAGAACAGCAGGAAAAAGACTTTTCTTCACTAAAGACTGAAAAATAGCTTAATATAAAATCTAAAGAGCCAGAGGCAAATTTCATATTTCTTGGAGGTTCGAGAGGTAAGTACACTCTGCTCAGATGATAGCAAATAACAGTGAGTAAACAGCAGATATTACTTGGGAACGTCTCACCAAATGTAACACCACTTTCATCAGGTGCAGAGAAAAAAACTTTACTTCATTGAGTGCTTTGAGTGCCTACAAGATCTGGCCTCTTATATGTGTCAAAGCAAAGAGAAACCTTTCATTTTAGTAATCACCTTTGAGAAACTATTCCCAATTCCTGAAAATGAAATTGTTATCAGAGTTACCCTAAGTGCAGGGGACTCTGCTGAAATTTGGGATGGTTCTTTCATCTTGTGCAATCAAGATTAACATCAGATGTTCCCAAAACCAAAATAAGGAGAGATGCCAGCTACAATGCCTGTCCCCAAGCTCTCTAATGAAGTCCATTATTTTTACACAGTCCAATTTCCTTGCATTTTCTTACTAATGTCATTTTTCAACACCGTTTTAAAAGAATTCTTAATCTGCAATCTGAAGCAAGCAGGCAGAAATGGGACTTGGACACTGTCTCTTCCATTGAAAAGACTTCAAACATCTAATAATCTACTAATATAAAAGCAATTCTTACAAATGGGGCAATTTCTCCTAGCTGCTGCATTCCTGTTATCTTTTCTATTAATTTGAACCAGACTTCTTGAAGTTAACAAGAAATAATCACAAAACCAGACAAAGGGCAAGCCAATGCACTCTTCTCCTGTACACTGCTGACCAGGGGGGTTTAGTAGCTGGACCATATGAAATCTCTTACATTTAGAGGAGTGAAAAGCTCTACGACAACTAAAAACTGAGCTCAACAGAAGCATGGTAGCCTTCATAGTTTTTCAGTGTTTCTAGCAAGCTACACAAACAAAATAACTCTCACACCTCCTCCTCCTCCATCCCTCAAAGTACCACTCTCTACATACCTACTGGGTAATGGCTACACACGCAGCAGGCAGCATGGTACACACAGAATTAACCACCCTAGACAAGGTGATTACTCTTTGGCAGAATTGTAACAGTAAAGGCAGGCAGCAGCATAGGTCAGAAATTCAGATGTTAGCAAAGTACCTGATAATGCACCTTATAAATTAATTACAAAAATGTATATAGACATCCCAAGAAATGCATATTGGTGTGTAAGCTGAAATCTGGCTGCTAAGTTGGATGTAAAAGGGGCGTTACAAACTGTGCCCTGTCAGAGGAAGAACAGCCCTTAGAGAGACAATGGGTGGAGTGGGACATACAGTACCAGGAAAACTGAGCTCCACCAAAGAGAAAAGTGGGGTTGTTGCTGTATTGGTTTTGTACTTTCTATGTCTCTAAGTAATTTTAAAAACAAAACTCAGTCTGTCAGAGAATTGCCTCCAACCCAGTTGTTAAGGGAGGCCTTTCAGGAAGTAAACAAAGCAGGCAGGATTCTGCAGTGATGCCCATCCATCCCCACCGCACCATTCGGGGATGGCAAATGAGCCTCCATCACGGCAAAGGTTTGTCCACTGAAACTATCAGAAGAATGAGCTCTGTGAGCTAATCCCAAGAACACAGCATGGCTATGTCCTGAACAAAACATACTCCTTGCTCAGGAAGTTACTGTGCTTTCAAAAGTGTGAATGTGAACACACAAATCATTGGGATTGGACTTGCAAATTCTTACCAGGTGAGGTAAGCTCTAAAGGTTTCAAAAATGGGAAACCTGAGCCTTGTAAAATCTCCTCAAAAGACCTTTTTTAAAGCATTTCCTATAAATTAATATTTTAACTCAGGAACTGCTTATGTGAGAATTATTTCTTATCTCAAGGCCCTTCAGTATGTCCAAATGGACAAATCTCTTTTGTTAGCTGTGTGCCATTACTCTCTTCTGAATGAACACCTCTGGGATGGCTATAATAGATATAATTTTTAACATCATATCTAGTTTGCTAGTAAAATGATGCCATTCTGAAGAGAGATTTAACACCAGTAGGCTCCTCCAGAAAATTTTTGCTACTTTTGTGGGGGCTAACTTCTGAATAGACTTCAATCATATGGCTCTCATCCAGATATTTTTATTGCCTATGAAATAAATAGCTAATATGGAACTACATGAATAGAGCTCTTTTACAAGAGTGCTAATGTCACAGACACCATGATTAATGGACTCCTTGCTATTATTTCTGACTGTACACAGTCCTGGGTTTTGTGTTACTACCTGAGAAGCCGGGGCAGCCTGGGATCAGGTGCTTTGCAGCAAGGTACCATTCAGTTCTGCACCCAAAGGGACAAGCCAGAACTGGAAGTTCTGAACCAATCCTCCTCACACCCTGGGTGAGTGATTTAACATTTCTGAATCGATAAACATTTTTCTGGTTGTAGGACAGACCTGAATTTTGTATGACTAGTCTTAGAAGTGTTTGGATGCAAGACAAACACTGTTAACACTATACAGCATACTCAGCTGCTGTTCTTACCCAGCTTCCATTTCTTAGGACTGGTGTGAATCTAAGCTACTGGAACGCTGTCCTGCTGGCATATTACCAATTCTATAAGAATTATTTGCTGGGGCATGGACTTTTTTACAATCAGCTCCATATTCCCAGCTAAAACACCCTCTGAAATTACATGATGGCTTATCCAAACATGAAAACTTTTTAGCCGAAGTCAAGCCCAGGAAGAATTCAGAGTTACTGCCCCATTAGATAACAACAACTATTATTTTGAGTTCTGTCCTTCTACCTACAGAATATTGGAAGCATGAATTCACGTATCCTATATTCTGTGCATACAGTAGGTATGCTCGAGCTTTTGCTGGGAGGGGAAAGGACACACTTCGAATTTAATAACTTGTTCAAAGTTTAATAGGGTGAGGAGCGGAGCTGAAAACCTGAAGGTTTAAGTTTTGGCAGCTTCAGATCTCCATGCAGCTAGACAGCAGCCATGGTAAGTAGTGCTGCCACTTTCAACCAGATGTATTTTTATCATGCTGGGTCAACAGGACAGCAGAACAAAAAATTTTCTTCCTTCTTCATCTGAATGTGACTTGACTTATAGCAGCCAGAAAGATTCTTGTTTGAAAGGAATTTTTGTTCTGCTTGGATTATAACGGAAATAACTCCCAAATCATACAAGCAAATGTACAAATTTAATAGGAGTGAACAAAACATTTTTCCTGTGTTTCTTCCTTTGCAAGCAGGCACTGTGATTTTTCAGGCTCAGTTCTCCAGTACTGGTTCGTATCAATATGTAATGGTTTCTAGGTGACGTGTACCATTGCCTCCTCCTCTTCTGAATGCATTCTTTGGACAGAACTGGTGGTGGGCTTTGGAGATAATTCCACTTCCTCCTCTGAGCTCTCACAGGTACTCCTGAAAATTACTTTTACTTTCCTAGAGAGCAAGTGTGGAACTGCCCCATCCTTAATCTGAGATCTACTTGTGGAAAATACTCAAAATCTGTAGATCTGATGTGGTTTACTCATGGTAACCAACTCTTCCCTCCTTTGACTCACACCAAATGATGAAGCATCAAACAGTGCTGAGGAAGACATCAGTATTAAGGGAACTATCTCAGGTGAGGAAGCCAAAGATCCAAATGCCCTTTTAACCTTACTTTGCATAATTACAAATATTATTTATAGCCAGAAAATTATCTCCTTCCCTCTCTTAACCTTGAAATTATCTTTAGCCAGCCAATTTCATACTGCACTTAGGCTACTCATGGATCTTGTACCTAATCCTTCCCAGATATTTCTAATACTTGTAACATAGTGTTGAGTTTTACTTTCAATGAAGAAAAAAAGACTAACCCCACTGATTTTGATTTCTACAATTGCTTTCTAAGGGCCATTTTCTCCATGTCTTGTACTCAATTATTGCTCCCCTATTTTTCAAAACCAACAAAGCTAGCAAATAAACTTTACTTTTTAACAGAAGACTATTGAAGGCAGAAAACAAGCAACAAGCTGCAGGAAGATGCACAGGAGTGTGGGTTACACTAGGGCATGCCCCATATCTTATACAACATTACAGTTGCTCCCAAATTGCTGTCAAAGGATACTACTGCACTGAATTTCCACTTTCATGCAGTTTGATGGCAAGCAGCTTTGCACCAGCTGTTAAACAAACAAACAAACAAACAAACCAACAAACAAAACCAAAGATAAATACAGTAACCCCAAATGCCTGTCTGTGCCAGGAGAATGGAAGAGAAGTACATGGAGTCAGAGTCAGATTCCCAAACGGTCTCGCTTTTAAAAGCTTGAACTTTTGAAGGAATGAACAGGTGTTGGAAATCAGAGGTAAGTAACACCAGAACTGAGCAATGATTTACTCATGTACTATTTTGCTAAGATACCATCTCCTCCTTCAAATCCAAGATCACATGCTTCACAATGACAGGAAACTTTTCCAAAATCTTTAGCTATTTGTCCTCCTAGTGAATAAAGTATCTGTGTGGTGTTGCTGTTGTACCGGGGATGGTGAAATAAGCCACAGAAAGGAAGGCCAGAAATTAGGAAGGAGAAAGAGTGATTTATTGAAAAGAATTGGTCTTTATATAGGAAACACAGAACAAGTGTCAGAAGACCATTGGTTCCTTGACAGCCACCCATCTTAGACAATTGGCTGTGAGACATTAATTTTAAAAATAAAGAATTTTAGTTAAATTAAATGATTGCTGAGTTAGCTAAAGTAGATAAAGCTTTGCTTGTAGGTAACAAAAGGCGGATCTTAGATAAGATATGCTGGATCTGGTAAATCATTGGTTGTCAACTTTGTATTTGTATAAGAAGAAACAGAAGGTGATGAACAGATTGCAGCCCCGTGCTTGAAAAACACATCGAACACCAGGAAACTATNAATAAAAGGCTTGTAATCACCTGTGATCTTTGCAGTGCGCATTAGGGAATTAACCCATGCGCTGCCCGGCATCGTAATAAAACATACCCTTTCTAACTTTAAATGGTTAGAGAGTTTTTGTCCGTCACAGTTGGGTATCGATATTAGATCGATATTCATATTTTAATAATTCAGCTGAATCACTACAATGCCTATTGAAAATATTTTTCAGTCAGTAACATAAACAAGTGCAGGTGTGAGATAAAGGCATCTTAAGTTTATAAAACACTTCTTTGCTGTTCCCAGCAGCATGTGTGAGAAGAAAGGCTTTCTCGCAGACTTGCTAGAAGTTGGAAAATTTCTCTCTGACTGAGCTTTCAGCATCCACATCTGTGCAGAGAGAAGAATTGAAACTCCTTTGACAGCCTTAGCATCCCATAGACAGTTGTGGTGCTTATTTTTCTCTTGTTCTTAGCCTTGCTGAATTAATTTCTGACAAACTGAAGGCAAACTGTGTCCACATTACTAAGTGACACATCTTTCGAGCTGTGGAGGCCTATTAATCAGGTGCCCAAATTAAGCACACCAAGTTAAAGGACCAGAGACATAACTGACTTTTATTGTTCTGTTCCTGCTTTTCTCTTGAATCAGTGGAAAAGTTCTGAGATAAGCATGTTGTAGAAGTGATGGATGCCATCACTGCTAATTATTCCACCCATTACAAGACACAAAATAAATCACTTTTTGTCTGGTGATTGTCGCATCAATTGTAGAGCACAAAAGATGCTGCAGATATGCCTATGTTCTTCTCATTACATAAGAGATAAAGATATGCATACTTAATAAATAGATTTATTTTAACAAGATGAAGACAGGCCTAATTCAAGTAGTAGCACTTTCTGAGCAGCTTTTTTATTATCACTATTACTTGGTACATGAGCACAAGACAAGTTTTATTTTCAAGATGGTCTTCACAACAGAGCATGGGGTTTTGCCATTTATGCTTCTAGTAGCTGCAGCTAAAAATGCCATTTAGAGATGAAGCTGCTGCACAAGTACACAAATATACACTGTTCAATAAAAGAGCCAAACACTCATTTCTATCAAGAGCTCTGTAAGAAAAGCCTCCTTATTCATAAGGTATTGATTCAGCATAAGTTTGCTGTATACTTTCAAGTGTTTGGGATTAGAGGGCATTAGGGAAAAGGACTGGATGTTTTACAACAGCAGTTGTAGTGGGGTGCTGTCACAGCTGGAAAAGCTGTGCTCTGACATATACTGCTGGAGGTGACCACAGGCAGCCGTGGGAGACAGAAGAACGCTGCACAGGTTTTTACATGCACCCTCCTCTGAAACTCCATTTCTCTTCTGCCCAAGTCTTGAGACTGCCCTTAAGCATTGTGCTTAAATCTTCTCCACTTCCAGCAGAATAAAACACTTGTTTATGTTTTGCTGAATGCAGCAGACAGTTGGTCAAGGAATGGGCAATAGCCTCATGTGTTACCTTGGTCCCACAGAAATCAATCAAAGCCCATGAGTACCTCTTGACATTCTTGAGTAAGGAACTTCAGAGTCAGAGTTGACACCAGAAAGCTCAAGCAGCTCCAAAGCATTTAGGTACACAAGCAGCGAACGAGGAGCTCTGAGTAAGCTCATATGTGTGGTATCATTTTAACAATACACAGCAAGATGGATGTGCGTGCCTGCTCCCGGCATAAATGTACTCCTACCTCTACTTTTATTTTAATGTCTTCACATCTTTCTGCAGAGAAGATAATCCAAAAACTAAGTGAATAGAGTATTTTGTAGTTAAGAAACAACTGTTTCATCCCTCCTCTTTGTTATCTTTTGAACGAACTGCTTAACATAAAATTTTCATTTTTCCTTTTTCTGCTAAATTATTCAGGGGCATTTATTTTTAAATGGTTGGGGATTTCACAACAGACTTCAATTTCAAAACTCAAAACTTGATTTGAATTTAGCCCCAGATGAAGGCCTTTTGCTATTATATGCTTTGATATGCTTCCAAAATTATAACTACAAAATGAAGTAGCAAAGTCATTTGAGACTAGTTTACTGCATGATAATTTCCACAGCTGGAGCTGCATATGTTTCTCTTTAGCTGGGGACAACGAACGGCTTGAAAATCTTGCTTTCCGTGGCAAGGGGAATTTAAGACCCACCAAAAATTCACTCTCTTCCATGAAAATGGAAGGTTTTTCTTGCCAGCTTGCCTCAACTCTTACTTTTCTAATTTTTTAGCCTGTGCATCTGAACAACTCTTCTCCAGCACTGGCATCTATGCCTGCCACAGACCAAATACTCACCCGCCCACTGGTGGAACCCCACTGAGGCCAACACAAGTTCCTCTGATTAACATAAACAGAAGCCAGACTGTTCATTTCAGATGTTTGCCCCTTCAGTGGCACAGAGTGAGTCACGGAGTGGCACATCCATCTAACTGCTCCAGGTCAAAGAGACCACCCTAGATGAAACCAGATTAATACATGTTTGCTTTTGCATCCTGGATTTTTGTCCTGATGTTGACTGTCTAGGGCACAGTCACCTTCACCCCAGGAAGCTGGCAAATACCCTGCTTTCGGTTTCATGCTGCAATGAATTTCTTGGAAGCCCTGTACTATTTCCTCACCTGATTACTTTCCTATCGCCTACACTTCTCAAGTTATATTTTGCCACATTTTTTTGGCACACATTAGCCCTTGTTACAATAGTTACAGCTGTACATAAACGTATGCTACAAGGTTGCCCCTTTCATGCCGAGTCAGTGACCTCCAAATCTTCCTCTTTCAGGCTGAAATTTCCCAGGCGTGAGCAGAGACGAGAGTTGATTTTGCTGTTGCCATTTTTGTTGCAAGGAAAAGATCTGTTCAGATGCTCTTTTTCTCTTTTGGAGGTCAGAAACTCAAAACCAAGGCCACTGGGGCAGGGGTACTGTGCCAGCCAGCCCAGCAGACAGTGCTGCAAGGATGCAGCACCATGACAGTGTGGTGGCATCTATCCTGTCCCTTGGGACAATCATCACACCCTCTGACAGTGATGGAACAGAGCTACATTCCTCCACTGCTTTATATTACATGTGCATCTTGCCTCCAGGAGTGATACACAGAACCCACAACAACAACCCCATCACTGCAGCACCACATCTGTAACACTGACAAATGAGCTTCATACACCAAATTGCAGCCACATGCTTTTGAGTGACTGCATCTCCCCCTACCCTTGCTATGGCTAAAAGGAAAACAGCATTTAATATTTCAAAATTGCTCCTGCTATGGAAGGGTTTATGACAAATGCTTTAAATAATGATTTTAAATAGTAATTGGTGCACCAGGACTTCAGATGAGATGAGAAAAATTGGTCTTGTTGTTACTTGTGTTATCTTGCAATGCCGTCTCCAGTAGCAAGGTTTTGGGCACACATGACAAGTGTAGGCTGAATCTAAATCAACAGGAGCAACTTTTTAAACCCACCTCCATAATAACCAACTGAGAATTAAACATAAAAGTCGGTACAAAGCAGCATTGTCTCCTTAATTTCTACTACTGATTTGAGCTGGTTGAGGCTCTGGATTGCTTTTAGGCACCTGTTTTAGCCGCCCCCTTCCATCTCTCTACCAGGTCTTTGGACTGATTTGGACTATTGGTGCTGGTCACAGATTACACCCATGCTTTGGAGACTCTCTCTTTCTTTCTCCATGATGATACAGCACAGCCTGGTTATAAGTTCTCAGCCAGACATTCAAGCATGCATTAGAATGACAGAGAACCTCAAAAATGGAAACAGTCTCTAGGTTTAACTTTCCTTTGTTTTGGGTTAACAGGCATGGCTATGTCATGGATTTGGGAATTTAAACTGCCACTTTCCACACTTGCAGATGTTTCTTGTGTCAGCCTCTGGGATTTGACTATGCCCTTGTATTTAGTAAACACAAGAACAACAGAAAGATTTCCTCTAATTTAGGCATCTTTACTTGAAGATAAGGATCTGCAGTTTCATTTCCTTTTCTTATTGTCATAATGTAAACTCAGCAAGCTGTTACTCACCAAGCACGTCACCAAGAGGGAAAGCACAGAAATGCAAATGTCTGTGAATTAAGGCAGAATCAAACCAGTAAAAGCACACTAAGCCAGAATCAATCCTATTTAAAGGATAGAAACATGCCATGAGGTATCCATATATAATTAATAATATTCTTGAAATGTAGTATTTTTACCAAAATGAGCACTTATCTATTTTCCTTCATCACCCAGAAAATTTAAACAAAAGAACAGCCTGTAATGTTCAGATGAAAATATATACATTGCACAGTAACTTCTTTTTTAACCTAGACTTTATTATCAATTTTTTAAAATGCCATGTTTTAGCAATACTTTTCTATCCTGCAACTCAGCTCTTTTCACCCTGGATACTTCAAAAGAAATCCTAACAAGAGAGGTTGGTCTTTTACTAGTATTAGGGGAAAAAAAAAATTCCCTCTCTGTCATATGGAAAATATGAGAATGATTTGGAATCAAAGGAAGAGGGTGTCATCAAAGGTCCAGAGAGAAGATGAATAGCTTCAGGAAGGAAATGGGCTTTTTTAATGCAGTTTAATATTGAGCATGAATGTAATTATCTAGCCTGGTTGTGCAGAGAGATGGAGGATTTTGGGGGGAAGGAGACTAGGGAGAGATATAATGTGCACAGGACATACAGCAGACACTGCAGACTGGGGGCTGAGTGTTTTCTTCCAAGTTTTTCTTGAATTTTGACTGTCTGTCACAGTAAACAGCCCAAATTATATTCAGCTGGATTGACACATACAGAGCTCAAGGCTGGGGAGAAGAATATTTCAATAAGCAGCTAAGTTACTGTAGGCATGAGGACATAAAGTTTTAGTCTCACTTTCTCCTCCTTCTGATATTTTGAAATGTCAAGCTACTGTCCACACTGCTGCCTTGTTTCCCACCTCATCTACAACTGAGCAAGGGAAAGTTACCTGTTTACTGCATAAAAAGGACCACAGGATCACCAGTGATTTTCCAATGAGAAATATGCAACCACAAAGTCAGTGTAATGGCACAACTGTAGGCCAGGAACTGTAGTGTGGTCAATTTTATGTTCGTATTTGAAAGAAATACATTTTCAAATACCACAGTCCTGGGACAAATCAGCAAGGGCTCCATGCTGGATGGGGTCTGTCCCACAGCACCTTCATCCATGGCTGCATTGTGGTGTCAGGCACCACAGGGAGCTTCACATGAGTACCAGGGCACGTGACAAGTTCCTGTCACCTTCAGCTGACACCCCATGTCAGCAGCTGTGTCGGTGAGGAGCACCCGAACTTAACAATAAAGCTCTTCTCTTGTGCCAAAGAAAAGCTGGTGCAACAACGCAATATTTAAACTCTGCTAAGTCCTTATTAAATGTGACAGCAGCAGCTGTAGCAGCTTGAGCACTGGCAGAATGAGGGAAAGAATTAAAGCCCTTTTAAGGGCTAGAAAAAGAAAGCAAGTACCATTTTAAATATTAAAATGAGGTCTGGGCTGGCAGGGAATATAGATCCGGTGGCAGATAGCCAGAGACTTTGGAGGTGCTCAAATCTGTTGCTCTGACCCTCCCACAACTTAATGGAAAGGAACCAACTTTCTTTCCAGTCCATATCTTCTACAATAAACTAATATATATAATTCACACTCCTTATCTTCAGAGTATGATGTGTCTCATTAACCTCTCCCCCACATCATGAGCACCAGATGAAATAAACCTCAGTATTTGCTTATGAAATGCACAATTCCCACTGCAATGCCAGAACAGTGGATAGAGGGGAATAGAATTATTCATTTTTGGAAAGTGGAGAAAAAGCAGACAAGAGAAATAAAATCCAGAAAAGAGGCATTTTTTCCCCACAAATAGAATGATTCAACGTGTACATTATAGGTGTGGTCAGTTTCCATGACTCTGCTTTCCTGGAATGAAGGCATTGATGATAACTTTCCTCAAGGTAATTGTTGGAATTATTTTCATGCTTTAGCATACTGCTTCAGTCATGTGGCCATGATCTACAGGAACTTGAACAGTCATGTATAGGAAGCTACTAACATATAAGAGAAATTTCTCA
Organism: Dryoscopus gambensis; assembly: GCA_013389985.1. NCBI lineage: Eukaryota > Metazoa > Chordata > Aves > Passeriformes > Malaconotidae > Dryoscopus > Dryoscopus gambensis. The sequence goes on along the minus strand of WEIT01030533.1, from coordinate 12,306 downwards.
TGGATAAGTTTGTTTAAGACAAACAGTCCCAAGTGAAATCACTTCAGTATATGAGTAAACAATGAAACATTTCTTTGTGCGAGATGTATGAAACATATTAAAGGTGAGAACTTAACAGGCTTTGTCACTGCTAGAGGTATAGGAGGAAACACAATTCTAACCCCTGAGGACTCCATATTTCCTGACTGACCTCTTCACCATCTTCTCTTTCTGCAGCAGTCTGTGATCACAGTATTTCCTCTGAGTGCTGCACTGCCCAAAGCTTTAGGGCAGCTTCTTTATCAAGTGACAGAATAAGTCTTTTACCTAGAAAAGCAGTGAATTCTCTCCCTCTGGAGAACAATACAGAAAAACTTCAGTTTTTCCCAGAATGGAATTTTTACTATAAAGGGAAAAAATAATTTCTTAAGGGGGCAAATGCTAACATTCCTCTCTGACAAAACTCGTATGTTTCTTTCTAAAAAGTCACATTTCTTCATCAACCTGATACTTTGGTTAGGTTTTTCACCAGTTTCAAACAGACTTTTATATCAGAAAACCAAGTACCAAAGGTCTTCCTCTCTCCCCATCTAATCCTTCTTACAGTATTTCTGAGGTCCCTTCCTCTCATACTGGCATCCATACCATGCTGAAGGAGTCACTGAGCACCCCTCTTATTTCATTTGCAAATTAAGTTGCCTGTACTTCTGCAACATGTTCATGTCCCAGGAGAAGCACAAATGGCATCTCTAAATCAGATCGCTTTACTGCACAGTCACATGTACCAATATTTAGGTAATACTCTCCTTGAAAACATCTGCCTAAATACAGTTGCTACTGCCACTTAGAAGTTACAGAGCTGTCATAGCCCTGGCAGGGTCTTGTTCCAGGTGCATCTCTTTTCCCATTTAGGAAGAAAAAGCAGCATGTTAGTGTATTCCCAAGAAGCCATAAGGGCATACACAGCTTATGGCAAATTGGTTCCTTCCTTGCCAGAAACTATAACCACTCCTCACCCAGGATGGGCGGCTCGAGTATCCACAACCAGATTGCTAATGCAATATGCACTGTATAAAGATGAAAAGCCATCTGGTGCTTGGATCTAGCCTCCTTCAATATAACCAAAGCCCTTTCATCATCTCAATCGATTATGAAATTATCTCAGACTACTGGCAGACAGGTACCTACCCAGGAGAATCAGCACCAGCCAAGATAAAATCAGAGACCGCACAGACCACACTGCCCTTTCTGAGGAGAAACATGCCTTTAGGTCCATTGCTGGGCTATGCCAGAAAAAACAAAGGCTAAGAACCCAAAGCTTCCTTAGAAATTTATAACTATATTGTTTATTAATTTTACTGTTAAATCATTTTGGTTTGCAATTCTGCACTTTTTATTTCCTGCACTTTCTCAGAGTACTTCAGCCCACAGGGCTTGTCATAAAAAAACCTTGCAGAGCTTTTCATTTTAAGCCGAAGAAAAAGATGAAAAGTTAAATCACTTACTGTTGCATTCCCATTGGCTGCAAATTGATTTTATGTACTGAAACATGCTTGTGTTGCAAAAACCACTCAACACACACAGTAAATAAGACAGCACATGAAAGTCTAATGTAACAGAGTAGCTACCTATCCCTTTGAAATAGACTGGAGTAAGAAACACCTAAATACAAATTCGGTTGAATGCTTATTTTTCTCTTGCTTACAAAAAGTCAATCAATACTATCAAAGACCAAAAAAAGCTTGGTTGGTGCTGATAAAAATTAAGAACATCTTTTCCATGCTGCTCCATGATATCAAAGACAAACAAGGTACTTAACACACCCAGCATATTTTTGTATGTTCTTTCAGCTTAAAAATTGCAAGGCACAGAGCAAACATCGGTAAGTTATTAGCTCCAGTCTTCTGGTGAACTTCATAAGAGCAACATCAGAGCCTGAAGCAATACTACTACTGTCAGATCTCATCAGCTAAACAGGGTCAGGCCAAACAGGCACTTGAATAAGGTACCTTTGAGGATCACATCACTGCATCAAGAAATAATGCTGACAATTCAGTAGTGAGCACTATTCCTTCCACAGCAGAACTTTTCATCTCAGATACACAGCCACAAATGCTAGGCAGCACAACCAGGTCTGAAAGGCATCAACATTGTGCTGTGAAAATATAACCCTGATCTCCAGCTCAAGTCAAAGCAGAGCTATTCACCTATTAAAATTTCTCCAGTCATTTCAAAGGAACAAGACAGTCATTGCTTCCTGTTCTCAGGCTTTTCTTATGAGACAAAACATTAGGCAAGATTTGCAGTTTCTCTGGGTGGGAAAGCTGCATCTTCAGTGAACAAGGCAATCTGCTCACTCATGTATCTATTTTACCATTAGCAAAATGGTTTCAGGGGCAGTGTTATTTTGTGTCTGTACATCTATCTGCCTATCTATTATTAATAAAGAAGAATGAGCATCCAGCTTACATTTTCATGATGAAGGAAGTCTCCTCTAACACAGAAAATGAAAACATAGAAATTTCTTTCAGTATGTGTGCTTTACCTCACAGTTGTGAGCAAAAACAATCCTATCATTTATATTAAGTCACCTCCGCTACTGAAAGTACAATACACTAGAGAATGTGGCTCATCAGCTCCCAGAATGAACGGCTGTTTTTAAAGCAGGAGCTCATATCTGACATTTACAGTATATAGTCAGTGATTCAGCGAGCTACAGTTGCTGTGCACAATGAGAGATCATTGGAGAAATGAGCAACCCATAACATGTGTGGAAGTCTTGGCTGTCTGCATCAATAAATTAGACAATACCGAATAATCAATGCTACAAACTGCAAACTGCTGATTTAAGGTGGAAGGAAAAAACCATGATATTCAAGAACATGACAGAGACCTAGGGGGCAACATAGGTCAATAAAAACTAATGCTATTTGCCATTCTAATTACTTTGCATGTTCATGAGCAGGAAGGCAGGCTGTGGAGCTGTAAGTAGAGCGCCAAGAGTACTGACACTATATATAATTCATAGACTGCAGCATATTGCTACATTTCTCACTGCCCTTAGAACTGGCAGTTTCCCCAGGAGATATGGAGGTAATACTTAATGTTTATCTTCCAAACTCATTTTTTATGAGCCCTGTGTTAACAGGTCACTCTGGTAAATGGAAAAGTCGTCAGTCTGGATCACTTGAGGGAATGCAAACGAAGGAGCTTTTATTCTTGTGGATATATTTTGTTGTCACTTCAACAGACACAGTTCACACAGCAACCATGAAAGGGCACATGCATCCCATCCCTCAGACACTGTCCAGATCCTCAGCTGACAAACTCTGATGAGGTGCTCTTGGAACCAGCCGAGTTGGTCCAATTTATCCGGACCTTGCTGGGTGTCAGGTGAAAAAGAGATGTTAAAAGACAGAATAGTACTGGCTGCGTCACTTCTTCCAGATGAATGGGCACCCTCATTGTACTGATACCATGCTCTGGATTGAATTTTCCTGTTGACTCTTTGCAGACACAGAAGCTGCCGCAGATTTATAATGGGGTTTTTGCATGGTTGAACAAGAAATACTCTGAAAAGGGCAGAGAAATTGCACCATTTTCCAAATAGGGTCAAAAGCAAATGGATACATTTCTCTTGCTGGATCATACTGGGCTTTGCCTAAGGTAGTTAAAAAAACTAAAGTCACTACAGAAATTAGTGGCAATTAAGTCTGATTTGACCACAGAAATATGCTTAGATGTTTACAGCAGTTAATAGGATGCCAGATATGTAACAAATCAGAATTGAAATTAAAGTTTTAAGATAAATACTTTACTGTACTGCAGAAAGCTAATATTTACAACACAAAGATCTTGGTAAAAATTAATACAAATCACATAAAATATATCAAAAGAAAACGCTAATTGTTTGCACTTCCTATATGTAGCTTTAAATAGATAGTTATTTTAGCAATGGTTTGAGAACCCAGCTGTGAAATTCATTTCCTAGTCTTTAAGTACGGTATTTGTTAGCACTTAACCGATTTCTGCCTTGCTTTCTCTCACAGAGAGGAAGGTTTCCTTTAGAAAATAAAAATACTAGAAGATGTAATGCATCATTTATAAGAAAGTGCAGCAGAGGAAATGCTAAGAACAGTATCTCCTACCACAGATCTTTTAAAACTTGGGACTCTCAGTAAGAACTGAATTTGGGCAGGCTTTTTGCTCTCCCTTGCATTTAATGAAAATGTGATTTCCTCACTGTGTCAAGATATTGCAAAGAGGGAGAAGAGATGAAGTCTTGCTATGAAAATGTGTGATTTATATGAGCAAGGAAATGTCACTTCAGATATGACATACATGTTATATATTTTAACATGTCAATATTAGAAGCGAACAGAAAGGATTTTCTGTTCCCAAATAATCTGCAGTATCCCTCCCAGAAGTTAAAAACTTCTGCAGATTTAACTTGTTCACTTTAAGATTTCACTTTGTTGTGGGTTGACCCTGGCTGGGTGCCAGATGCCCACTCAGTCACTCTGTCACTCCCTTTCCCACTGGGACAGGGGAGAGAATAAGATGGAGGAAAAACCAGCAGGATGAGATAAGGCAGTTTCATTATAGCAAAAAGAAAGAAAGAAGTGGAGATCTGGCATGCAAGAGCTTAAGAGGAAAAAAAGAAATCAGTCTCTATTTCCCATCAGCAGCGATGTTTAGACGCTTCCTGGGAAGCAGGGCTTCAGCATGCATAACCGTTCCTCCTCTCTTCCTTAGATTATATAGCTGAGCTGATGTCATATGGTATGGAATATCCCTTTGGCTGATTTGGGTCAGCTGGCCTGCTTGTGTCCCCTCCCAGGATCTTGCCCACTCCCATCCCCTTTGGAATGGAAGGAATGTCAGAGGGACAGCACTGCCTGACAGTATCCAAAAAACTGATCTGTTATCAACACCCGTCCAGCTACTGCTGGAAAGCACAGCACTGTAAGGGCTGTGAGCTTTACCTCAGTCAGATCCAATACACTCTTCCAAATTAACAAGTAGCTCATTTTCACAGTTGTTAGGACTGCAGTCACAAGTAAGCTGCTTTTCTCTTTGCCTTTTGTTTTGTAAATATTTTCCCTTGAATGATTGATTTCCCTAGATTCTTTTCATTTATTCTTTTTTAGACTCAAATATTGGTAAAAGTTCTGTTATGAAAAAATGTTAAAGGATGGTTTCCAGGAGGAAAGAAGGCCTTTCTGCATCTACCACTATAAATGCAGTCCATTAGTCAATGGAATGTGCTAACACTATGAACTAAAAGAAACTATGAAAATCTTACCAGTTTTTATCCCCCCTCACTGCTTATGTTACATTTGAGGAAAATCTGAAAATACACACTTTATTTTGAGCTCAGCAGCTCTGGTTGGTTAATCACTGTATCTTTCTTAGTGACACTATTTGGGTAGTGATACCTAAAGCCACCATGGCACACAAGCAGGTGCCAGGAGAGCCACAGTGTGAGCCCCTTTCTCCCTCCATTCTCCCAGGCAAGGTGTGAGATCCAACCTCATATCAGCCAAGGAAATGGGATGCAAACATCCATCAGGCCCTTGTTCCAGGAGCTTTCTGAACAGGGATTTGCTATCTGTATTACAAAGTATGGGAGGGAGTTCCAACTTATGGATAAAATCGCTTGTTAAGAACAAAAATGAGTTCTAAGGTAGAAAGTGCCAATATCAGAGTGTTTTCTGACTGTACTCCAGCAGCTTCCCATGAAGTTATAGGGAGCAGGAGTTGGGCCTTCGGCTGGAAATAGCACATTTCCTGCCAAAAGGGAGCTCTAGTTGGAACACTTGTATGGGATAAAACAGGGGACAGGCATCCCGGGCCATATGTCAGAAGTGGAGGGGACTGCCAAGCACTGGGAGTGAGCTGAACGTTGTTCATAGCAGGCAAAGAGAGGCTAAAGCTGCCAAGCCAGGAGAGGAGGAAAAGAATAAAAAGCATGTCCCTGGGTCCTACAGCTTCTGACAGATTCAATACCACTTTAGAATTCTGGTGAACACTAAACAGGGGAATTTTTTTTTGGCGATTTGGAGCTAAATAAATAGAGCTCTCAAGAAGGAGCATCTGCTTCCAGGAAAAGGGAGACAACTCCAAGCACAGCAAACACTTCCCATGCCTGGCAGCCCTGGCCATGTAAGGATGTGAGGAGGAGCAAACCCTGAAGGCCAGACCAACTACCACCATCCGCATGTCACCGTGTTTTATCTTGGAGTGCTTTTCAGGCTGTTTCATCAGGAAAATTTACAAGCTGCTTTAGGCTTTCCTTGAAATGTTTTCTGCTTTATTTGAGACAACAGGCTCTCTGACCCATGCTTGAAAATACAAACAAATAAGGGAGAGGGGAGCTAACAGCTCTCACCAGAGCTGCTGGCCAAAATCAGCAATAAAACACCCCTGCACTTCAAGCAACTCACAGACCCAGGGATTAAGTGAGATATTGAGTGCTGACAGGAACCAGAGCTTGCATTTGTGGAAAATTTTGGTATTTCACAAGAGATTTCCTGCAAAACATCAATTAAAAAAAATTTAATAGAAATATTCGAAACACCTCATTTCAGAAATGCTGAAAAATTAATATACATTACAGCTATATGTGTTATTAAAAATAGTAGAGCCACAAGTCAAATTAAAATATATCAGCTCACAACACAGAAGTAATTTGACAAAACAAAATCAGAAATACAAAGTGTTGCAATATGACCTTTGATGTTAAAATTACATAAATTGAAATTAATGTTATTTTCACGCAGTGCTCTAATTGATGTTACTGCCTTATTTGCTGATAAAATGGTGGTAATAATAGCTGTTTGATCCTGTCTCCAAAGAAAAGGCTCTGGAGCTCAGAAAATAAAGCAACAATGGGAGAGTGAGAGCATGTCCAGCCTCCATCAGGACCCGGAGGCTCTGCCTTCTCTGGAGATTGCAATACCAGGCAGAGATGTCAGAGTTAGTTTGGGTACCAAAACCCATGCAAACAGGTTAACTGTCTGTGCTGGAAAAGCTCCTTCAAAGCTAACTGATGAATCTCTGCACACCAGAGCTCAGGCATGTCCCAAGCACAGGACTTGTTGCTGCACAGAACTGCTGGGGACACTCAGTTCAGCTTCTGTTCCTCAGCCACCTGCTTTTTTAACCTGAGTCTTATGCTGGCCCTGCTTTTATTTACATCTACAAATCATATTCAGAGCTCAGTGACCTTTCAGAGCTAAACTGGATTTTTGGATAAATAACTACTTAAGCAACACTGAACCATTTCACAAATTCATTGCAGATTACTAAACTGTTTATCCCAAAACACGATGCCATTGGGAGAGAACCACAGTTACATGTTTTCAGATTTTTAAGCAAACACCAACTCTTACATTTGACACCATAAAAGTAAATCCCTTATAACAATCTCAGTTCCAAAGGACTTGGAAGGACTTCCATGTTTCAGCTCAGTTTAAATAAGCTTCTAATTTATCTTAACATTTTTTGCTGTGGTTGTTCTGGAAACTGTCAGCAGCCAGAAATGTTGTCAGTCAACACATCATTTGTATGATTTTGATGACAATACTTTATCTACCATAAACTGATAAGGTCTAGAGTGCACTTATGGATTACTGTAGGTATAAATTTGTTCTGATCAGCACCCAGTGAATGCTGCCAATGTGTCATTAGCTTCAACTTCTAATAACACAAAGCAGCATATCCAGTTCACAGAGGATTAAAAATGTGCAGAAAAGCAACCACTACCAAATGGTGGACATACTTTTAGCTCATATCCTCACTTCTTTTGTGGTAGCTTCTCTCTCTACGGCCCTAGAGCTGCTGGAAAGTCCTACTAATTGCTTGCCCTTTAAATCCAATTCACCCCCCTTGGTTTAACAATAGTAAATCACCATCAACTACTTTTGCTAATAAAGGGGTCCCAAACCCACAAACAAAATCTAGCAATAGTAGCAGGTATAATTTGAAAAGTGAGCAATATAACGAGACTTGAAAGAATTTAATTGAAAAACTATGATCAAAGAGTGAATTCAGGCAGAATCACTCAACTCAAGTAGTCATGTGGAATAATTGGTCATTTATCGTGGTCAAAACAGATATTACTGTGTAAATGACTTTTAGGAACAGCCAGACATTTTAGCAGCCTGTGAAGAATATGCCAGAGTAGAGGTTGAAGGAAACTTGGAGGACAGAGCTCCTGGACAGAGTGGTCCAGTAATTCCTGCATGTCACTCCAATCCATCACAAGCAGTTTATGAAGTTGGTCAGATGGCCACCGTTTGCTGTTGTTGCAGCGGTTGTGGCCGCTGATCCCTTCAGTTGGCACAGCGGGCTGCATCATGCTGTCATACTGGAAAATAACTCACCAGTACAAGCTCACAAATCACTTCTTTCTACAGGCAGCAGAAAGAACAAGGCAACCTCTCCCACTAGCACAGCTGTCCTTGAAAAAACACATCCCTGCAAAACAGCCTCATCTGCCAGGGGACACCTGGGCCACGCTGTGAGAGCAGGTCTTGCTCCCTTCTGAGAAGCATCACCCTTTCCCAAACCTCCAACATATCTCTCCTTGCATCTTCTTCTTGGCTTGTGTCCCTACAGACCAGTATTCCAAAACAGAAAGAGTGCTGAAGGAGCAGATAAACACAGCAGGTGTTTTTCACAATTGCACCTTTTCACTCTCAAAGCTATTGAAACATTGCTGTGCATCAAGACAGAGTGAACCTGTTGGTAGGGTTGGGGAAACCAGGAAGATGCATAAATTGCCTTTACAAAACCAACCATTTCTATGTTTGGGTTTTTTTCTTTTAATCTGAATAGTATAACTATTCTTCAATAAACATTGGCATTTACAATACTCATTAACATGCTTTTGATTGCTGATATTCCTGAATAGCTGTAATTTTAATAAATTCTAATAATGTAGATTATCTGTAACTTTATATTAGTGCATTCAGTTTTTTCTAAATGGGAGCACTCTAATATATTATCAAATAAAAAACTGAGTTTGTTTTATTTTTACACTTTAGAACCCCAGATCACAGTTTCTAATTGTGAAAAATGAGGTTCGCTCTCCTGTGAGAATTTAAGTTTTAATAAAAGGACAATAGGGGACAAAAACAATAAAGCAAAATTTATAGTGCCAGGTACCCTTGGCTCTCAGCCAAGAGCACACCTGCTATTGTGGAGACACCCTTTACATACCTTTACTATTGCATCAGCCTAATGCTTATCATAAACAATTATACATAATCAAACTTTTCCCCAAACTAGTTTACATATTCTAGGAACTGTTCAGCATGGCTCCTCCTTGGGTGCTCCTTTTTAGAGCATGCATATTTCTTGGCTGTGGTTTTGGTCAGTTTTATTGTCACTTCCAGCTGGGGTTTTGGCCCATGGCTTTTGCAGAAGGTAGTTGCTGATTAGTTGGCAAGTCAGTAGCAAGGGTCCTCTTTATTCGTTCATTGGATATTATCCAACCAAGCAGACAGTTCAGTTACGACAAGCCTAACTATATCAGCTATTTTACTACCACCAATAACAGAAATAAAGGCATTAGTTATTGTTACAAAAAACCTATACCTTTATAGCAAAGCTACTTTAACATTATATATACAGCATTCACTTTAATATTTGTGGAATAATATTTGTGGAAAGCCAATATTATAATATGCGTTTATAACACTAATCTCACTTGTTCGTCACACCAAAGGTACCAAGAAGCAAAGTGAAATGGTATCTATATATTTTTTTTACATAGACTAAAAGGTTATGTGTTATATGCTAAGAGATTATATTGTTGTCATGTTTCTTCAGCAAAAAAAGGCTGACAAGGCTTGTTTCACATCTGTCTGCATAATATAACAAACCCATGAAGAACTAGTGATGAAAAAGCTGTTTTGTTGACAATCTATTATTGTTAAATGCACCCAAACACCAAGATTTAGGCACTGCTAATTAGTGCTGTATTGTGGCTCAGGATTTTGTCCCTATAAATACTTTGTGCCAAAATATTTTTCAAATATATTCGAGGCAGCAAGCCTTTCCCTTCAAATCCAAAGAGCTACAGCCTCTGAAGCCTTTTATCATCTGAATCACACTCAGCTGTTCATTACCCACCATAGCCAGATGATGACACTACCAGCCCTGCACAGTACCTATGTCCAACTGCCCCTTCCTGCAAATGCCATCTAAACTGTTTGCTTTCTGCTCTGCTCACCTTCTGATACCACTCAGGTCCCTCTGTCTGTCTTCCCCTTCCCACACACTGATAGCTTGCAGTTTCCATCTGTGACTCCTGAGATTTCTTTCTTACAAATTATCTCATAGTTGCTCATATAATGACTTATTCACCGAAGAAAGGGAGGAGGAACTCCCCTCCTACCTCTAACCGGCCCACTGAGCTCTCCCATTTGGGTCTGCAAAGGCCAGAAGGCAAGACAGGATCCAAGGAAAGTACACACTGTCCTTGCAGCTCCCTGCCACAGCCACAGCCACAGCCACAGCCACAGCCACAGCCACTAAGACAACTGCACCAACACTTTGGCACAGGAAGTTAAGGCAACACCTTCTTAGCTTTAATGACATCACTGGACTTTGCTGGATAACTAAATAATAAGAGCAGGGTTGTGTCCCCAGTTGAAAGCCTCTACTTGAAATTAAGCCTTTGGCAACACTAACATAAATACCAAACAGACAGGTATCCTTCACTTGGCCCACAACTGCTCTCTTGTCTGCTGTTAACTTGGATCAGGCTGGCTTGTGGGATAACTTCTTCAGCAAAACTGCTGCACTTGTGTGGGATATCATTGACTATTCTGATCAGTTTTACCAACAGCAAGTTAAAATGGTGCTTCTGGCCCCTGCACCTTGAAATTTTCCTAAAGCTTTTGATGTAACTTCTTCACAGAATCTTCACAAAGGACTAAAAACCTCATGTACTACATTTGACGTGACTTCAAAGAAGAGAAGATCCTTGTCTTACAATCAAGAGATAAATAACTTCATTCACCTAACTGGTGTACTTTGTACACCAGTACTGTGTACTGTGTACTTTAGCAAATGCCTGAAAGACTAAAGGGAATCTAAGTCAGCTTCCTCTCTCTCCATGGCAGTGCATCTCTCCTTGCTCAAGGGAGATGTGGAGTGTCCCATTTCACTTTCAGAATAACTCTTCAATATCAATTTCAGGTTACCTGGCTGCTAGCAGTGCCCGACAGAGTCTTTCTGTTAAAAATCTTTATGTTAGAGGAACTCATCACCAATAAATGCCAATTCAGGCATGGTAGTAAGTACCAGTAATAGAAACAGCATTACAAAGCTCCTGCAGAAGAAAGCAGCAGGTAAGATCCTTTGCTCCACATCTGTGTTGCGGGCTAGCAGAGACAATTCTACCCCAGCTTTGCTAGAAAACCTTCAATATTTGCTAATGGTGATTTTAAAACCAGCAGGTTCAGCAGTCAGAGATCTGGTTCTCCTTCTAGGTTCTCCTGGTACAATATTTTGAGGAGAACTCATTTTCAGACAAATGAAAAACCACGCCCAGTGCAACACCAATCCCATTATAAGAAAGACCTGGACATACTGGGATGAGTCTGTGAAGGGTCACAACATTTATTCAACCAAGTCCCTGAGTACATCATGTACCTGCTCCCAGCCTGTGATCCAACCTCAGGACCCCCCACCCGGCTTGAAGAGCCACACAACAAGCAATCATTTGCTGTTTGTTGTATAAGTTTTCTTTGACCTCTCTACCACAAAGATCTAAACCTACACACATGTAAAATTCACAAACTGAAACAAAACAAAAACAGGAGAAATAAACTTGCTCAACCAAGCTGTGACATAACATGCTTATGTGGTTCTATTACATTTGTAGTTCTTATCTACATTTTTAGGTTGTCATCTACATAAAATGACTAGCCTCTTTTGGATATCTAGAGAGATTCAACCAGCAAACACATATCATCAGCTATGTCTCCCAAACATTTCCATCTGGAAAAGATGTTTACAAACATATGTGCTTTTATAAACTAAACAAAATTTAATGCAACATGAATTTCACACCAAATTAAAAGTGGAAAAATTGTCTGCTTCTCAAGCATCTTGCACAAAGGAGAACACTTACATATTCCATACTTATATTTTAAATAATTCAGATAATAAACTTTTTAATAAGAGAAATAACTGTAATAAATATTATATTTAGTTTAGGAAAAATGCCTTAAATTGTGAAGTATAAATACACCACAGTGTTTAAATAAGGAAGAGAATGCATGACTTCTATGTGGTAGGCAGGGACAGGCG
>WEIT01030532.1:2699-20754 GCA_013389985.1 Dryoscopus gambensis | reverse complement strand
GTTGATAGGGAGAAGAGGTGTCAATGGAAGAAGTTATTAGAATGAATGAATGTGTGAAATATAAATGAAAATGTGAAATATAAAGATCTAAAAAAATTAAGTATGAGGAAATCTCAACCATTCAGTTATTTTTTGAGCTTCATTCTGTGGCATACTAATGCTCCAGACTGTTTTGTTGGTTTGGGGTTTTGTTGGGGGTTTTTTGTGTTGTGGGTGGGGCTATTTTAATTTGCTGTCAAGAACATTACTTATAAATTATGATACTGAAAGCAAAAAAATTATAGTCAGAGTACTTTGACAGATTACTCTGTCAACAGTAAAGGCTTCAAGNGTAAAGGCTTCAAGATTTCTTTTTGTTTAATTGATAGATATTTAATATCTCAACATGCCCAATGCACAGTTGCTGCAAGTATCACAGACCAAACAGTAAAATGAGCTCTCTGTAATTTAATCAGTCACAACCTGATGAAAATAATAAAAACATCTCTCTCTTAGGTATCTTAAAATTTGGAGGGGGAAGGAGGACTCATTAAATTCTAAGCCATATCATTACATAAGACAGTTCTAATGACTGTAGACCTGTTCTAATTGACTTGCTCACCAGTTTAGAATATCATATTATATACCATTCATCATTATCACCAACAGTATTTAAGGACATTACACAGTTGTCAGTGTAACACAATTATCTCTCAAATATTTCTTCTTCTAGTCCTTTCCCAATCTTTCAACCTTGTCATGAAAGCACATCAAACTGTGGAAGCATTTAATTCCAAGAAATATTGCAGTGATATAATCTTTTTGAGAAGCTGCAAAATTGAAGAAAGGCTAAGTCAACCAATATTCTAGCTGATGGGAATTAATAGAAAGCCGTGTTCTGAGATGCTACCATATGGAAGCATTGCATTTGTGTTACATAAAGCCATCACAGAGCGCAATGACCAATTGAGTATATGGATTTAAATAAGAAAAAAAGTGAGGTTGGGGTGGAGTAAGTAATTCTAAGAGCTCTTTATTTACTACTTCTGTCTTCTTCTGGTTCATGTACAATTATCTGGTTTTCTTCAGTAAAGAAGGATCAATCTTTTGGATAGTTTATGCAGTCAGATGTTATGAGGACAGTTAAAACTGTGTTATCAATGTCCTCTTCCACAGAGCTGCTCCCCAGTCAATCAGTCCACTGCTGCAAGACTTTGTATTTGTCCATGTTGCTGTCAGCCCATTTCTTCAAGTCTGCTTAGCTCCTTCTTGATGGAAAGCTTCCCATTGAATTTAATAACCAGTCTCCCAGTCAAGGGCCATTGCAAACTTGATGAGGGTGAGCTCTATCTTTCCATCTCACCTTAATGGTAAAGAGGATGAGTCCCAGTGTAGACCCCTGAATACTCTTGTCATGGACACCCAGGAAGACAACAACCAAGAAACTACCACCTCCGTACCCAGTCATCCAACTGGTATTGTAAATATTTATTTCTTCACTTATCCAGACTGTAAAATCCTAATGTGGGGACAAGAATATTGTGAGGACAGCACCAAAAGCCTTGCTAAATTTAATGACATTCAGTTTTCTCCCCCCATCCAGAAATCCAGTAATTTGATCATAAAGTCAGACAGATTCATCAGACATGATTTACCCTTTGTAAAGCCATGTTGTTAGTTACCTTCTCCTTTACGTCCAGAAGCATTCTTTAGGAGACTCCATAGCTTTCTTGTGAATCACTATGAGGCTGACTGGTCTGAACTTTTTGGTCTTTAAAAAGGAATGCAATAAACACTTTCTTCCAATTGTCAGGGACGTCCATAGATTTCCACAACTTTTCAAAGATGATAGAAAATGACCTTGCAAGGACACCAAAGAATGCTCTCAGCACCCTTAGATGCAGCCTATCAGGTTCCATGGTCTTGTAAGGGTCGTGTCCTCTTAAGTCATTTCTGAGTCTATTGTCATACACCATGGGAGTTCAGTTCCTCCTAAATCCCCTTTACTAAACATAGGTATCTGGCACACCTGGGTCATGAACTTGCATCGAATCGTTCTAGAAAAGTATTGACCAATGTTAAACTTCTGCCCTCATGAGAATCACGTGCAGTATTTCATCCAGGTCTGGAGTCCTGTGCACAAGAAAATGTGGACCTGTTTGAGTAGGTCCAGAGGAGGGTCATAAAGATGATCAGAGGGCTGAAGCACTGCTCCTACAAAGACAGGCTGAGAGTGTTGGGGTTGTTCAACCTGGAGAAGAGAAGGCTCCAAGAAGACCTTACAGCACCTTCCAGTACCTTCAGGGGGCTGATTAAAAAGAGGGAGAGGGACTTTTTTACATGGGCAAATAGTAACAGGACAAGGTGCAATGGTTTTGACCTAAAAGAGAAGGCATGGAGATTAGATTAAGAAGATATTCTTTACTCAGAGGGTGGTGAGGCACCAGTACAGTTTGCCTAGAGAAGCTCTGAATATCCCATTCCTGGAAGTTTTCAAAGGTGGGTTGGACAGTGCCCTGAGCAACCTGATCTAGGAATGTCATCCCTGCTCAGGGCAGAGGGTTGGAATGAGACGATTTTTAAGATCTCTTCCAACCAATCCATTCTACAAGTCTATGATTCTACTCTTGAGATAGGGTATTATGCAGACACTAATAGGCAGGAGCTGGCATGATCCAGATTCAGCTCTGTATCTAAACTGAAATTCTTTGATGACAATGCTGGGTCTCAGAATCCTGAAAAGTATCTTAGAGAGATCTAAAAACACCTGGAACACTGCTTGACCAGAGTTGAATTATCTCCAGACCATTAAGTTTTTGTTTAATTTACTTTTAAATATTTTACTAAGGAGGGTGATCACCAATATATTCCCTTGGTTAGCAACCCTCACTGTAAAGAAGGAACTGTTTACTTAAATTTTAGCAAGTAAGCCACATTACACAGAGAAGAGAAGAAAAATTATCTATATAACTGTTTTTCCATCCCAGGTAAAACTTAACTTTGGCTAAGGCAAACTAGATTTCAATATGACCAGAGCTGCAGAACAATGAATAATTTTTGCTTTCATAAAACCAGCCACTTCCCGTATATTACAAAGAGAAGTTACTGTTGCAAATGCAGAACAACAGCTGAGCTCATTTTTGGTCTGAGCAAAACTCAGCCTGGATGCCAAAAGAGTGATGAATGGCACGATTTCTCCATTGCTTCTGTGCTATGTATGTTTTTCTGTTGGCACACTATGTACTAATTAAAATAGCTGTAATACACTTAAATTATGTTAAAAAATAATTGAGATATACCAACTTTATATATTTTATCATATATTTGTGTACATGTTCATATAAATATTGCAGACTGACTTCTCAAATGATGGAAAACACCAGTCTTTAACTGAAGTATGAAAGCCTACATCAGTAAAATATCTGGACCCCTTTTACCTAGATGCATAATATTTGTATATATTTATTTCCTGATCACTGCATTTTCAAGAAATCTATTGACAACAGAAAGACAGCTAAGTATGTCAACACATTCAGGTTTCAGTTTTTAAGAGTCAAATAGCTAGACCTACAACGTAGATCTAAATATGTTTGGAAATTTCAGATTTCAGGTGTAATAGCATGTGTTCAGGAATAATTTCTTCATGGAAAGGGTTGTCAAACACTGGAATGGTCTGCCCAGGGAAGTGATGGAGTCACCATTCCTGGAGGTGTTTGAGAAATGATTGGATATGGCACTTAGTGCAATGGCTTTGTTCACATGGTGGTGTTCAGTCAAAGGCTGGACTAGATGTTAGAGGTCTTTTCCGACCTTAATGATCCTATGATTCTGTTTGGGAGCTGAATATAGGATTCATGACTATTTGGTAGCATCATTATATTATTAAAAAACCATAAATTTCAAGGCCCTCCTAGAATAAGATCTGTGTAATTTCTTTTTTAATTTCTTTCTGACAACTCTTCTGATTTTATATCCTACCCAGTGGATTGTAATATGCTTAAATTGAAATTATTTAAAACAAAACAGACACAAATTCATTTTACTACTCCTCTTCTGAAAGTTTTCTGAGAATTTTCCAGACAAAAGGATAAGAATTAAACATAGGACACAAATAGTCACATACAAATTACCTTGAGTTTTCTCTACAAATAGTTTTCATTTAAAAAAATACAATTAGATGACTGTTAGGTCATCTAGAGGATAGTAAATTAAAGAATGAATAAACAGTCTTTCACAATAAAGGAAATGATGGAATACAGATTTTCTTGGCATAACAAGGTATGGAATCTGGCCTCAGAACTTTACCACAAGAGACTAAATTAAGAATAACAGAGAACAAGTTAGAATCATACACGGTTAGGAGAAAAGGTTTTGTTTATAAACCATAAAAAGAGCTAAGCTATCAGTTGGAAAGTTACAGTATTTTGAGATCAGTTTAAACAAAGTTTCCCTCAAAAAGCTTTTACTTTCTCCACATGTCAACAACATATATCTCTTAAAACCAGTTTTTTGTCACTTTAACCTACAGAAATTTGTCTTCCACACACACAGTAAGTAGGAAAAAATATTAGGGGTCTTTAAAACTGAAATAGCATGAGAAGCAATGTTACTGCACTTGTATACTGGACCAGAAGGTGTGCAATCCATACGTGGATTGCATTTTAACTTAAACTTTAGTTTCTTTAAAAATAAATACATTTAGCTTAAAAAACACAAAACCAATCAACCAAAAAGCACCAAAAAACCACACAGCAAAAACCAACCAACCAAAAATGGAACATTTTTAGAAGTCAGTTTAGTTTCTCCCATTCCCATGGAAGGCTATCAGAGTATGACCAGAAATTTCAGGCTTTTACCAGAGCACTTGTGCAGAATTAAAATTAATAAGTAGTGATTTTTAACTACTGAAAATATTCTACTTCTTACAGAATCCCACCTTCTGAATTTGGCTAGTAAAGTCATTTCTCCCCTTCATTATTCAAGACATGATTTCTCTGAGCCAAAAGCATTGTCTCTTCTTTACTATTTCTAAATTATACCAAATAAAATATTGATCCTGGAGTAATCAAGTCACTATTCACAAGAATAAAACAAAATAGAGAAGAGCAGAAAAAACTGCAGCAAGCAGGTAGATTTAGTAGTCTACAGGCAGTAGGTGGATTTCAGCATATTTATCTTCATTTGACTTAAACACTTAAACTGTCTGATTTCTAAATGTAGTTCTAAGGAGAATATTCAACTTAAGACAGTCCAACTGCACTGTTGCGGTGACCCAGCCAATTGGGGGCTGTGGCAGGGGGTCCTCCCCCAGGCTTGAGAGGCAGGCTGCTCCTAAGGACATTGTGTACCCCAGTTCTGTTCCTTTGATTGATCCATTGCTTCTCCCTGCCCCCTTTTATTCCTTACATGTATGTTTTCCCTTCCCTGCCCCCTTTGTTTGCCCTCGTACCTCAGTCCCTCCCTTGCGGTATTCCCACTGGTCCCCTTGCCATAACCCCCGTCTCTGTACCGCCCCTGCACCCCAACACCCTCGCTCCCGATGCTCTGCCTGCCCTGTGAGCCTCATATATAAACCCCAAATCCTTCCTCCATCTTGTTCCTGGCTCCTAACCTCCTCTCACGATGAGGTTGAAATAAATCCTCTCATACAAGAACATGCCAGAACCCTTCCTGACTCTTTCATCCTCCGCCTGTGTGTGTCTGCGTGCCTGCTGCTTCTCTGACTAAAGCTGATGCTGCCTGCTTCCCCCCATGAGAGTCCGACCCCTCCTGAGCTGCTTCCTCTGGGGAGCCACCCAGAAATGGAGGCTCGAAGAATGGGGCAGAACAGGGGCTTTGGTGCATCCAAGCTCGTCAGCCAGAAGCGCAGTGGCTCTACCAGAGCGGCTCCAGCCCCTGTGGAGACGTATTTGGAGGGTCGCAGCACCCCTCATCCACCCCGCCGCAACACTACACCTGGAATTTTATGGTTTTAGAAAATAGTAAAATAAAATGTTTCCAAAACAGAGAGAATAATACTGAGAATTATAACCCACAATCTAACAACACCATAGTGAAACATCTTCCGGTTTTATGTCATTTATCAGCAACCTGCTTTGCTATTATAGAGAGGTAAATTCTCCAAGGACCCCAGGACCTTTGAGAATGCATGAAACCCATCCTTTTTCTTTTTTTTTTTAATTTGCAATTTTATAAAACTGCTTACAGACCTTCTACCCTTTTAAATATTCTCTATCAGTGGCCCAATTTTAGACTTACAACAATTGCTAACAAAACTTTGCAGTTAGCAATTAAGATAATTTACACAATAATCAGAAACCATTTGTAAATGCCTATAAAAATCACTGAGGCTGCTACGATTTAGAAAGGTTATTTTGAATTTAATCTGAAAACTCAGAAGAAAGAATACAACGAGTTAAAGTTACACTTCAAAATTTTATAAAAAGCATATATTCAAAGAGAAGCAATAGTGAAAATATGATAAAAGTAAGGGTAGGCTGTATATAGGAATCAACCACAGTCAGAAATGAAAACAACTTCTTTTGCTATACTGGAAAAGAATATGGGAATTTGGTCCAAAACATTTATTGTAAAAGATAATTACATTTACAGTGGAGAAAAATATAACAAAACTGTCTCCCCAATCAATTACTGAGTTTTTAAATTTTCCAAATCAGTTAAAATAATAGAATAATTTGTGAAGGTATGTGTGTTATAAAATCCAAAGACATGGGAATTATGGCTTATATGCTTCCCAAATGCTCCCAAGCTTAAAACTCTCTCAAAAGTAAATTATGTTTAGGGCATGCTGGCAGTTGTGTTGATCCCAGTCTTAGAATTGGGAGCAAAATGGCCATCAGTGGTCTCATGCAAACTAAGTATGATGCCAGATGTATCATGATGCAAGAGGACCAGCACTGGAACAGGCTTCCTAGAGAGGTGGTTGGTGCCCCAGCCTGTCAGAGTCTAAGAGGAAATTGGATAATGCCCATAATAACATGCTTTAATTTTTGGTCAGCCCTCAAGTGGTCAGGCAGCTGGATGGGACGATCATTGCAGATCCCTTCCAACTGAAAATACTCTATTCTGTTCTAGAAGTAGCACCTCTGCAGAGCTAAGTTCTCCTAACTGAATTCACTCCTTTGTGTACTGTGTGCATCTCTTCACATAGCTAGCACTTACTTTTTACTTAAGGACATAGATGCACTTTTGGAAAGGACAGTCAGAACATCTGATGGCATTCAATGGGACCAATATCTGCTGACAGTCTGAGGGTCCTGAATCACAGCTTCAGTTGATTGGCATCATTGGTGTACTGTGAAACTCAGCAAACCTTAACCTGTACTTAACAAGTATAAATCTAGATCTTCACTGATCTCAGAACTGCTGAAATTCTACAGCCTCCGTCATGCAGAAGCACATGTTTTTGGCTGCCCGATCCTTTGGAATCTAACAGAAGCTGGAGCCCAGCAAGCACTGAACCGTACTTGACTTTAGCAGCTTCAAGTTCAGCATTGTGTTAATGCAGTCTAAGGTAAAGATCGTTAGTAGATTTCTTTTTGTTTACACTATATTATCAAATTTACATGCTTTCTTTGCTGATTTCCAAGCTGAGCATCTTTACTATCTGCAATGTAAGCATTCTTAATATGACTGCGTAAACAAGTGTATGAATGGACCTCACAACTACAGCTCAAGGAGCACTGTAAACAGACACAAAGATCTTTAGTGGACAGATGTCTCCAGTGTACTTGTACTGCTCTGCTACTGTGAACAGTTTAAGTACCATTTGGCTTCACTGCAAGTAGGAACTAGACTGTTGTGTAGCAAAGTGGCTACACTGATGTACAAGATCTAACATCTCAGGATACAAAAGAAAAAGACCATTCAATGCCTAAACTGCCAGAAGTTGATATCCAACTTACAGCCTTCAATTGAAAAAGTAGAGAAAAATACAGGAAGCTTAAGAACAGAAATATCAATTCCTTTCTTTTATCTCTTCAAGGTCTTCTATTTCACTACCTGAAAATACAACCTACCTGCCTGCAATTATATATAAAATTCTACTTGAATGCAGTAAGCATCACATTCCCACAGTGATTGATGACAGATGTCCAGTCATGTTCTTGTTACTGGGTGGGACCAGCAAAGCAGCTGCCAAAGGCCATAGGCAAAACCAAAGGAAAGAACAATGCAAATTCACAATTAGAGAGTCTCTGGGGTGTGGGAGGAGAATGATTTGGGCATCTGCAGCTTATTGCAAACCTGGTTTTATTTAGGAGAGAAAAAAAGCCTTATGCACTTTCAAGTTCCTGACCAATCTTTTGTCCCATAACTATACTTTAGAACCTCACTCTATCAGCTGTCAGGTGTTCCCCACATTAGACAGCCTGGACCTTTTCCACCAGCTGCAAGAAATTTTCAACATATCTGGTATAAGCTTTTTTCATCAGCTGCTAAGAGCCTCTATGCATAATGACTATCAATTCTTTCCATTGGCTGCTATGCTCTTTGCAGACCCTAATGAATCTCTCTTAGCAACTACAGCAGCCTTTCACAATATGTATTTTAATTAACATTTACAGCAAGCATAAACCCTGTGACAAAGAAGTTTTAGTTAGCCCTTCCCCATTTTCTCCTCACTCCCTTCTGTGATGCTGTAAGAGAGACTGATCTGACTGAATACTAATCAGGAAACAAAAAAGGAAATCGCCACCTCAGTCAGTTCCTAAAGTGGTTGATTTTATACAGAAATAAAATGCTGAAGAGAAAGCAGAATGTACCAGGAATGAGTGGCTAAGGTTAGGGTCAGGGTGCTTTTTCTTTTCGCAACCACTGCGGATCGTTCCAGCTCAAAATTCTAGCTGCACTATAGCCTCAGGCTGTGATTCCATAACAGTTAACATCAACCTGAAATGTCACCCTTGAGTCCCTCTCCCTTGCTCTGTTTCAGGAAATAAACTAGCAGGAGACTGTCCTTATAAGAGAAAACAGGACAAGTAAAAAACAGTTGCTGATTTTCCCTGCCTGAGCTAGCTCATCACAAGATCAGATGAGCATCAGTGTCAACAGAGCAGATGAAGGGAAATGGCTGCATCACAATCCCGGGGCCAAGGCAGGCAGGACCACAGAAGTGCTGACATAGCTAGGCTTCAGATGCAATAGAAGTGCTGTTGCTTGTATTTTTTTTTGTTAGAAATTTTAGACTGTCACTTCACTGAAGACCTAGTCTGCTTTAGACTCTGACACCAGAAAAACTCTGAAGATACCTTAGGGGTATCACCACAAAACTCTTGGTGAGGTCTACAAAACATGTTTTAGTTGGGTTCTGATGAAATTTAGGTGTACCAATACAAACTGAAAAGAATTTTGAGAAAAGTTTAATCAAGGTCCACTTTACAAATGAAAAAGCATTTTCATGGCTGAATTAAAAACTGTATACATAACATACATTAAATGGGTATTTACAGAACAGTTCATAAAAGGAATGTAATTTTCTCTATCAACAAGTGAAAAATACATGGGTAGTCTTTGATGCTGTGACTAAAATAATGTTTTATCAGAAGAGGTATAAATAGGAATGAGGAAAAAATGGAAATGAGTAAAAATCAGAATTATTCCATTTAATATAGAAGAATAATAGCTAAATATAAGTAATCTAAATAGTCACAGCATTCTTTTAAATATAAACATATTCTTAAGAATAAACCCTTTAATATTTTACACATCTGTGAGTGATACTGCTTTTTTGCATCTAAGTTATAAAAGAAAGCTGACTGTTAACAATTAATTGTGAGATTTTTAACTACTTAACTTTGGCTAACATCCAGTAAAAAGAAAATGCCTGCCTTGGGTAGTTTTCTAATGATGGTGAGGGAAAAACTGTTCTGCTTCACTGTCATGGTTCAAATCTCAGAGCTCAGGTAAAGATTAAAATTAATTTAGGCTACCTTTTAGTTTAATGTAAAATAATACACCTAGTAATTAAGATAACAAACCACTGCAGAATTACGTAGAGAATATGATTCCTTTCATTTAAGCTTTTAGCACCATATGGAAGAAAGCTAGCATTGAAGACTTCTGTAGGACAATCCCAAAATGCATCTGTTTTGATACTGCAGAATTATTTACACAAAATATAGCTTATTCACTAGAAAAAAAATTGTACATAATCATCTCCTGAAGGTTTTAATGCTAAAGAAAAACATTTATAATGAGATTACATAATTAAAAAAGACAAGAGTAGACAATTAGAAGACTTCAAGTGTTTACATGTCCCTATCTACATAAGCTGTTCCACATTAATTGACTGTACCTCCTAAGTAATAGTTCAGAATACTAACCAAGAAAGACTAATATTAGGGAGGAAGAAGGGGGAAAGCAATATTCTATGAAAAACAGGGGTTAATTTTACAATATTGATCTCACATTTGTCTAAGAAAACATAAATGGAAAGTAGATCAAAATCTTGAGGAAAATAAATTAACTTTAGTTATCTCGAAACCCAAACTCCATAGAAACAGATATAAAAGTAGAAAATTATCACAAAAGTTTACTGGAGGGCGAAGGATTGACCTTACCTTACAATTTATCCATTCCTATGTTAAAATCAAAACAAAATTAAAAACATAGACAATAAGATAATTACCAGAAAGGCTTCAATTACAGAAGAAAGAGTAAGAGTATAGAGTACTGTGAAAAACACTGACTTCAGTCAGAGCAATACTTATGATTCCCTTAGGTAACTGTATGTTTGAATGCACATGCACTTTAGACAAAAGGCCTGATAAGAGGAAAGGCTGGGCCAACAGAGCATAAAAGTCTAATACTGTAAATTTCATATAAAAGAATATGTATAATAAGAAATACAAAACTTTGGTTTTATTTGGGTTTATCACAAATGCTTAATAGTTGAATGATATCTGCTACAAAACCAACCTGAATAAACATTTTGTCAACTTTATTTTAACATTACCAGCTTTCCTCAGCAAAAGCAAAAATGATCCACTGTTCAAAGCAAAATGTAGGAACTTGTGGGAGAAAGAAATCAAAGCAATAAGGTATTTATAGTTAACAGAAGACCTGTAAGAATAAAGGTATAAGACTGAAGGTCCAAGGAGGGATAACATCATTCAGTAAATATGCAGCTAGACCCTTGATTTAACAAAATATTCCAAAATGTTTAGCTCAAAAAAAACCCCTAAAACAACCCCATTCAAAACTAATCAGGTTGTGATCTTGCCAGTACTCTGTTTTAGTAAGTAGAAAGTCTTCCTCAGTAGGATTAATATGCCATTGAGCATGCTACAGGAAGATATTAAGTTCAGAAATAATTGCCTGCTACTGCTTGTTCGACTACTAAGTTTGCACATTAGTCTGCTTTATTTGCCTCTCTATTCTATGATTCTTTTCTGCATTCAAATTCATTTGCAAATGTAACCAAACACTAAAACAACTTCCACATGCTGATGATGTCTGTGTTAACAAGTTAAAAGAAACTGCATATAATTTCATAATCAAGCATAGCCTCTGGTTCTGTATTGTATTTTGGAACTACACCCACAATGTTACTTCAATATCCAGGTTCCTTTAAGCATAAAGTGCACATGAATAATATAGTAAATAATTATTTAAATGTATCAAAAGTCTTTGTATTTTTTCAGTGTTTCTTTAACACTATGACAATGTACTGTATTCACCCAGCTCAGCACATAAGCTGACAGACAAGTCCCCTCAGACTATATGTTTGCTAAGGAAATCTGCTTTCATCTGTTAAATCTGAATACTACACAATGGCAATGCTGTTGTTCCATTGTTTAATAAGTTAAATATTTCCATTGATGGTTTCTAACCCCACAAATTCTATTTTGTCTCATAAAAAGAAATTAAAATAAAATTAGTTTCAGATATTACTTTCTCTCCAAAATACTTCTTATTGCTTTTTTATACTGCAGCTTGTAGACAAACATATTACTCATCTCTTTCATGAAAGTAAATACAGCAAAAATGTAGTGGTCTTCATATAGAAGCTTATATTTTATAATATCCTGTCTTATTTCAAAATCCAGAATCATGTTCTAGCAGAATAGAAGTTTTTTTCATAAAGAAGTTATATCAAAACACTTAATCATGTATATACCATTTTACTAATTAAAAATGTATTCAATAAATAGTCTTTCATGTATTATTCAAAAGATGCAGTATGTTTACCTTCACTGCACAAAGGTCAAATAGAGAAAGTAAAGTATCTTCTTTTTTTGTCACTTTATTTTAATAAGCTCATTAATATTTAGCTAGAGCGCTGAGAAAAATATGTAGATTTCCCCTGAAGCTGTTTGACATGTTACTATCTTGCTTTAACCCATTTTTCAAACCTTCAATTTCTTTCTTAAGTTAGAAGGAGAAAAACCTGCAATTTGCATGTTATGGAATTTTCTAGCAAACTCAATCAAACTGCATTTGATCTAGATTTCATTCTGGTTTTGCCTTACCTGACATGCAACTGGATTACCAAGCAAAAAAACCCATCTAAATAGACTCCTGATAAGATGACAGTCAGACTTACCTTCTGCCAAGCAATCATTAAACTGACCCAAATGACAGGTGTCACAAACACATCAACCTTTGCTTTTCAAGCATGTCTCTGGACCAAAATGGACTGAACATTTTAGCTAAGTGCAATTAATGAGAGCAGTAAGCAAATACCCAAGAAGTCCCTTAATGATACATTCAGAGATCTCAAAATTCAGTAAATTTTGCTACCCTACTCATATTTAGTTTGCTCAAGAGAAGCTGTTTTGAATTCAACAGATATATTTGTTCTTGTTTTTCTTTATGGAGTCATAAAACAAAATTGTTTCATTTGGAACAAACACAATATTTCAAAAATATTGGGAAGGGATTCTAAACCCTTAGAGATAATCGTTGGGTACAATTCTGTAGAGGGTTCCAGAGTCAGACACACGAGTCTTCATAGAAGTATGGTGAATGCTCCATTTATTTACCTTATCTCACATCCTTTTATCTAGTTACAAAGTGTTCACGCGCCAAGCAAATCCCCGTGATTGGTTACACACACTGTTTCACGCACCCAGTGTCCCTGTCTCATAGGCTACCTCTGGGGCAGCACGCGGTCCCCCCTGCTCCTGTGCTTGTGGCTTGCATGGTCAGCTCAGCTTCTGTTTAGGGCCCCCTTCTATTTACATTCTTTCTCTCCTTCAAGGCCAGGATGTTTTCGCCAGGGCCCGTCGAGGCCTAAGCAGGCAGGATTTTCCCAGCACTGCAGGAGCTCACCGTGCCCCTGTTGTTTCAAGAATTTCCCCACACAATTCTTATCTGAAATGTTGGAGACTTGTTTCAAATTCCCTCCTCTGCAAGGGAGGTGGGCATGTGGTCCACATCATCTCAGATCCTTGAGATCCTCTCACAGGTCTATAGGGAGAATTTCATGTGATGCAATTTTCTCAGCTAATTTATACTAATTCTGTTTTTTTCATAAAAAAGCAAATGAAGATCTTTCACTCATTAAGGGAATACATAGGTATCAAAACTCTGATACGCTTTTTTATATATGTATACATCTAAGTAGAGCTGCCTCAAGCAGTGGAACATGGGTAGACTGAACTGGCTGGAAATTATTTTTGGAACAGGATTCTGGGCAAAAATGAGAAGGACCTGAGACCTCATTCACAGCATATATTTAAGTGCTCCTTTCTTTCTTAAAGAGCATGCTAACATCCCTTGATTTTTTTTGTTGCAGTTTTACAAATTCCTAGGAATACTTGAACACAAAGTTATCTCTACTTGGCAAATTCTGGTGTCTTCCTGAGAGGTGAGCTGAAATTCCCAAAAAATTCCCCAAATTAGAATGGAATCTCCAAGTTCCACATTTCAGTTGCATGACATGACAGCATCTATTTAGCCTCAGTAGCTAAAAGGAAAAGGGTAAACACTCCCACAAAAATAACACTACAAATTCAAGTTCTGTTAACTGAGCAGTCTTGATAATACCAGAAGCAACTTTTTGGCAATTTTCAGCAGAGCTATCATTCATTGCAATATTCTTGCCCAGTTCTAATATTCAGGAGAACTATATTCTCAGGCTTGCACTTACTTCTTAGTATCTTGATCATCAATAATTGCCTGAAGAAATGACAGTTTTACATGATATCTTGCATATCCAACTACAAGCTTTTATGCAGTTTATACATAAATGCTTCCAAATCTAGCTGTTAACATTAAAGTCTTGTTTAATCACTCTTTATCTTTGTTCTAGCTTTCGTATAATATCATGCCAATTATTTTAAAATAGTGTTTAACAAGTTATCTTCTGAGCTCTATTTCAAACTGTTTAGTGTAGCTAATATAGTATGTCAAACAGTTAACAGCAGCTGCAGGTAACACACTCTGCTTCTATATAAACTTAATGCCCTGGATTGGAAAGCAAAATAAAAATGTCTTTTTTTCCTGAAGAGAGTTTTATTTAGAAACCAGTCCATTCTCATAAATGTGTACCTAGAAAAATGCAGAATTGATTTAATTTTCTTCTTGTGCCAGTCTGTGACGTCCAGATCTAGTCCCTGCCCACTGTTGTATATGGCTCTTGCTCGGCAGCAGCAGACTGAAGCTACTTGACTTAGGGCTTCAGGTAGGAAGTAGGGTTTTATCTGAGCAGTCCTTCAGCCTGTGGGGTCCTAATTATACCTGAGACACTGAGTGGAATATCGCGCAATATTAACAGCAATTGCTTATAGAAAATTTTAAAAATCCTTTCCTCCTGGCAGATTCAACAGAGAAGCAAAGAGTCAGTTGAGTATTAAAATAAGAGTAGTTGTTTTCAGGAGGACATTAAGACAATGAGAACACTGTTAAACTCATCACAGTTTGAAATAATAGAAGGACAAAAATTTGAAGTAGTTTCCAAAGCATCAGCTTTTGACCCACAATAAATACACTTGAAAAAGGATATAATATATTGCAGTTAATCTTCTAAGTGCTATATTGGCTTATAAGGCAATCTGATAACATTTATGATAAGAGGGCAGTGCTAGGTTAACTGAAGGAAAGACATCAGATATTAAGACCCTCTATAAAACAATCTGAGAGATCATAGGGAAGTGTGGAAAAATCATCAAATTAAATGATTTATACCTAAGAATAATTTCTGATTGGAATTACAATTGACAGTTGTCCTCCATATTCCAAGGTAATTTTGAGGGAAATCATGAGGGATTCATTTAGAGATACAAAAACCAAATTTTTTTTTTTAAACAGTTTTCTTCTCAGATATTCTTGCTTCCACACAAACTTCAAAGTTGTGCTGGTTTTGGCTGGGGTAGATTAACTTTCTTTACAGTAGCTAGTACAGATTTGTGCTGAACACGGGGTTGATAATACAGAGATGTTTTTGTTATTGCTGAGCAGGGCTTACACCGAGCCAAGGTCTTTTTTGCTCTTCACAGTGCCAGGCTGGTGAGGAGACTGAGGGTGCATAAGGGGTTGGGAGGAGACACAGCTGGGACAGGAGACCCCAACTGACCGCAGGGATATTCCAGACCACATGACATTATGGTTAGTATGTAAAGTGAGGGGAAGGAGGAAAGGGGGGATATGTGGAGTGTTTGTCTTCCCAAGTAATCATTACGTATCATGGGTCCCTGCCCTCCTGGAGATGGCTCAACACCTGCCTGCCCATGGGAATCACTGTATTAATTCTTTGTTTTTCTTTGCTTATGTGTGAATAGCTTTTGTATTCCCTATTAAACTGTCTTCATCTCAACCCACAAATTTTCCAGCTTTGACCCTTCTGATTTTCTCCCCATTCCAGCTGGTGGGGGAGTGAGCACGGGGCTATGTGGGGCTTGATTGCCAGCTGGGGTGAAACCACAACAAAAGTAATAAAGGAATCATTGTCAGAAACAGACAGCAATATTGGATGTATTAGAAAACCTTGTTCAAGCGGATTCAAGTTCAGTAAGTTAATTGAAATCAATACAGATTCAGTTTTCTACTAGAAATGAGCCCTACATGGACAATTATGAAATTAGGTAAAATTAATCCCTTGTCTTCTGGAAATACCGTTAATTGGGATCAAAGTTTGACTTATTGTCCAATAGCAACTTTTCTATAAAATTGTATTAAAATGCATTAATAAATCAGTAAGAGAGTTTAAAAACCAGCAGTATTAATGGAATATATAGGATCATCACTTAATGAATGGACAAAGTCATCTCATTTGAAGTTTGACTTTATCACCTACAAGTGGTACTTGATACATATCCTGTAAATACACAAACATACTGTTATTTTTGCTTCTATAATATATATAAAGCATCATAGGATAGTAACTGCATTAACAATGCTATTATCACTTAATAATCTTGCACTTTTAATGAGATTTTGTGCTTAGTAATGTTGTCTGTAGCAATTTTTCAGTGAAAAGAGTATCTCACAACAATTCAATACAACACAGTAGATTTTTTCAAGGATTGTCCATTTAAAACATAGCACCAGATTTCCATTAATGTCTTTAATAGAGAGCTCAGTAAAGAAACCCAAGCTGCTACACTGTTTCTGCATTAAAATAAACCTTCTACAGACAATATAAAATATATTTCATACCAGTAGAAAAACTTGGTTCAGAGACTTAACAAAAGCTTTCCTGCATGAGTACTATTATGTTTGAATTGTAATCGTACACAGCTAGTGTTTTCTTAATGTCCTGGGGAGCCTGATCATTGTAAATTACCTGTGACATCTCATTAATCCTCTTTTTCCTCACAAACGCATAATTAATGGTAACATTGACAATAATACACAAATTAGCTAAGTGACGCTTTATGGTGCTGGTTTTGATTAACGTCAGGAACCCAAAAATGACATTAATGTAATGCAGATCCCAAAAGGCAACCCGCACTTTGACCTCAGACATACATTTTGTTTGCACCATCACAAAGATTAATCCTTCCCTGGATGAAGACAAGACAAAACTCTGGCCACTGGCATTGCGTGCTGGGCTGTCGCTGAAAAACAAACTGCCTCAATTGCATTTGTTTAAGAAGGAAATCTTAATGCATAGAAAACAACGGCTTAGTGTCATTTCCTATTGTCTTGTTAGGACAAAGATAAATGAGCTACTGTCATGATTTAGATCAACTGCTTCTCTGCTAACTTCTATTATTTGCTTATTTATGGACTAGTGTTTAATTAAAAGCATACCTAGATACAGAACTGCACAATAAATTAAAAATGCTTTTTCACTTAATATGTGCTTATTTAGGGGATCAACTTGTGTTTAAACTCCTCACATGCTGTGGTAGACACAATACTGATGTTATACGTACAAACAGGTAGTGGAAGACTACTAAAATGAAGCAATATCTTTATCCTAGCTTGGACTAACAAGGTCAAAGGTACAATTTATAAAAGACCAAGTGTTTTCACAATATATTCTTATTTTTTGCAGAAGATACATTTATACATATATGTATAACTGAAGGCATCTGGCTCAAAAGAGTTAAAAGACCCATTTCCCAATTTAAAAGAACTGTTTGCAGCTACCTCACTGCCTTAGAACCTAAGGTTAATTATGATTATATATGCAGATATTCCTTTCAATAATTTCATAAATTTTACTCACATTACAGAATATACAAAACCACAAAAAAAAGACTACTACTATTTTGAAAGGCATAACAGTCTAGATGTCCTCTAAAAAAGGGGATTTTCTCATCGTTTTTCTCTCTTTATACATTTTGTTGAAAAAGTTTATCTGTAAAAAGCAATGACTGACTTAGTTTGAGTTAACATTTTTACATGTATCAGATTTTGTAAGTAAAAAAACCCTAACTAGACTCCCCTAAAAAGTGTGGAACATTTTATATTTCCCATTGCAATAAAATACAAGATTGTCTTCAATTAATGTGATAATTTTCTTAATATCTCCATTTTTATACTGGTTCATTAATATAGGCAGATGAATAAGTGTAGGTTTATCTTGAACATTCCAGGAAGGAGGAAGTAAAAATTATACAATAATATAAATCCCAAAAAGATTTTAACACCACAAATATAAACA
>WEIT01030528.1:2107-20939 GCA_013389985.1 Dryoscopus gambensis | reverse complement strand
CATATAATTTTTCAACCCAAATTATAAGATTTCTATATAACATGGTAAAGGAAAAAGAAAAAAACTAGACATTAGTACTTGAAGAAATGCGGTACATAAAGTTACTGTAATACTTACCACTGTGAAATTCATAACCTTCAAAATCCATATTGTCATTGCTAAATTAACAATCATGGTAACCAACAGCAGAAGGACAAAGAAGTATAAGCACCTCTTTCGC
Source organism: Dryoscopus gambensis (assembly GCA_013389985.1). Taxonomy (NCBI): domain Eukaryota; kingdom Metazoa; phylum Chordata; class Aves; order Passeriformes; family Malaconotidae; genus Dryoscopus; species Dryoscopus gambensis. The sequence continues at coordinate 20,719 of WEIT01030528.1, read as the reverse complement.
CATCCATAAATCCCTACTGGGTAAAACTGAGGATGTTCAGTCCTTGGAAGGCTGTTCTGCTGTGTTGCTAATATATACTGCTCTCGTGTCATCTGGAAAAGAAAGATTAAGTACAAGTAAGTAAATGAGAGGTCTGTTTTTCACATATAATATTACATGAAGATTATCTCAGAATGTATAGAAAATCAGATTCTATGGGTACAGAAGAGATGCATTCATCTCGCATTAACCACATAAATGTTATTTTTACTAGGCATCTATTAAGAATTTGGTGGTTTTCATGAATTTAAAGTAAACTTTTGATTTCTATTTTAAATTGGATTTGCATTTCAAATTTATCCGTAAGAAACTATTAAAAATATAAAAGTAATCCATCCAGAGTATCTTACACTCTATTTCTGAATATTGTTTTATTGTCCTTTATGAGATCATTCAGGAAAATTTGGTTCTGGAGAAAGAGAATCATGTACCTTTTGTTTTGTACTGGTTTTGGCTGAGGTAAAAGTCATTTTTTTCATATAGCTTGTAGCCAGCACACTCTTTCATATAAATAGAAGAAAAATCTCACCTTTCTAAACCACATCTTTCATAAACAAAATTTTCACTCTTTTATTATACTTAGCAAATTAAATTAACAATGGATGCTATTATACATACATCCTTATTTTACAAAAACTAAAATTTATTTGCCCTTTAAGAAATGCATACAATCATATTCTGTTGAATTTCTGAACTAGTTTTTCTTCTTACACACAAGCAAGCAGTAACTGTTTGCAAACTGCTTAAAGAACTTACTATTAATATTTCTTTAGAACAAAAGTGTTTATGCCATTTAATAAGAAACGGTTAATTTTTTTTTCCTCCTTAACTATCTTTTACAGATATTTATATTTGTATTTTGCTGTCACATTACCTTTAGACTGGAAGGTATTAAATTTTCTCTGTGACTTAAAAATGAAATTAAAGCAGTCTCATTCTGTTTATGTAAGAGTTCTTTCTGCAATATGCCCATTAGAAATGTTGTTTTAATAGACTTTGTTCTCAGGAGGAAGAAGAAAACACAAAACAAAACAAGAAATCCAAAACAAACAAACAAACTCAACAAACTTACAAACCAGATAAAACAATCAATTTTGCACTTAAAAGCTGCCTTTATTCTCACTAAAAGAAAGTAAAAAATGCACAAAAATGAGTCAGTTGATTCAATGAGAAATGAAAAACAGATTACATTCATTTGAAGGATCAAAGAAATTTTGATTTCATAAGATTTTTAAAATGTGAAGCTCAAAAATATTCATGTAATTATCTGTGTTGCTAAATATTTATCCAAATCAACACTCTTTAGGTTTTACCATTCTTCTAGTGAATGAGATATTAGTGGATTAAATTAACTCACAGTGAATAATTAGATCCGTAAGTCATAGAACACACACTCATATTATGACAATACATATATCACTGAAATAAGTCAAAACAGAAATAAAGAAATTAATAAGCAGGTTTTAAATAAGTTAGCAAACAGACATATTGTCTTTTTTTTTTCAGTCACGACTGCTTCTCTTTGCCCTCAATTTCAATTAAATGCAATGTTTAGCAGTTTATGTAGTAAATTTAGCAAACAAAATTTCCCTCAATGCCATTTCTCAATCCTCCCACAACAAAGTATGACCAGGTTTTAAGACCTTAGATCATCTTCTTATCATATCATGACAGTTTTCATCCTAGTTGTGTGTAAATGCCTTATGAATCCAGAAACTGAGGACATGAATAGGTTGATCAACTTCCTCCTTATGAGTTTCTACACATTTATTTAGCCAGCCATTGTAACAAAAATGAAATGTATGAATAAATTTTGAGATTTAAAGTAACTGGCTATTTTTACACAATTCCATTTTCTTGTGACTTAACTTTATATGTGACCTATGAAAAAATTATTTTCATTAAAAATAGTTGAAAAGTCAATTTTCAGATCATGAAAATATCAGAAGTTGCGCTGGTCCTAAAATGGTGAATACAGTCCCACGGAATTGCAACACAAATCCTTAAATACAATAACATTTTATTCCATCACCACAGCCAGGCATCACTCAGTTCCCTCACTGTATACTGTTCAACTCTGTGAGGTTTGGTGAAGCAAACTGTCCGCCTGCAGCTCATGGAGGGCCATGGGGGAGGAGATAACCACAGCCCATGGAAGATCCCATGCTGGAATAGCCAGAGATGCCAGAGTTTGTGACCTCATGGAGAGCGCATGCTGAAGTAGGAGCCTCTTTGTACCTGTGAACCCATGGAAGGGGGCCCACATCTCCTGTGGAAACTGTCACCTGGAATGTAACACTGCTCCTAGACATTTTCATTACTGATTGATTCTCTGCGCATCATTTTCTTAATTGATAGAAAGAATGGAAGACATAAAAGAACTTTAAAATATAAATTCACAGTATGACAGCATCTAGACCCAATCATCATTTGGGTCGGTAAGGAACGTATTGGAATTGGATGAGCTGTAGAGCTTTAGATATAGAAGAAATATAGCTAGCAGGAAAAATCCTTCATACCAGCATTTAGAGGAAAAAAAAATCAAAAAGTAGTCTGGTCATAAATAGCCATAGCTCAAAACATCATGTAGATGATTTATCTGAACCAGCTAGCTCTCCCCACTCACCCTGGCCAGCAGTTAATGCTGTGGAGAGCTCTCTTTTTGTATGACACTACAGCAGGTCATTCATTTCGCTTCCCCTCACACAGTATGTGGCATTAAGCTTACAGCAGAAAATAATGTTACTGTTTTCTTTATAGACTTTAGCTGAAAGTTTACCATACATAGTGAAAAATGCATCACACAGAGCAGGAAGTGCTGTAAGAACCATAACACTTCTTGTGTAGTAATACACAAATGCTTAGCATGTTACATCCCAACCTTGGCTCTAAAATCAAGACTTGGGATGAAATCAAGAAGCTTATTATAAAAACAAATTTGAAGATGACAAGCAAGTGGGTCGTATGTTTTGAAAAACCCTGATGTATAAAAGATGAATTTTCTTGGAAAGCATTTAAAATGCCAAGCACCATTACACGAAGCTCTTGCTGTCACTTCCAGTGTGTGTTGAAGTAGATTAATTGTTCCTTCTCTTCTGCAAGTGTTTGGTAATCTAGAATACTTCCAAAATTAACAGAAAAAATATTGTATTATCTTGACTTGGTTGGGATTATATCAACTATGAGTAGATTGACAAGGCAGTAGAGCTGCATTCTTAGAGAATTAAATAGTGGATGGAGAGATCAGCTTCCTCTGAAATCATTTTTATATGGGCTACACCTGACACCTGCTAAGTCTTCTCCTTACAGTATTAGCCATTCAAGCCTTTCAAAGGCAGCCAAAACTGTGGCAGCAACTGACCCTACTACAAAAAGTCACTGGGCCACAAATTGTTTGCCAGATATAATAAAAGCCTCATCACTCTACGATACATTACATGGAAAACAGCATAAATCCTTATTGCCTTGATGGGCAATGTTGTATTTGCTGTATTTTACTTTTATTTTTTTTTAGTACAATTGTGATCACTATGAAAACTGCTTCAGCAGCTAAAAACAATTGGACAATGAGGTTTTTCTGAAACCTGCACAAGGATATGTCATGGAATCACAGAATGGAGTTCAAAGAGATGATCTGGTCCAACCCCAAGGATGGACACTACACAAACTGTCTCACAATCAAATAAAAAAGTTATTTATCATAGACTACTTTTTTATGTAGGTGTCAAATCAGAGGGATTTCAAGATTCTAATCTGAGGGTTTGATGCTCTTTTGTTCTGCTCTGGATTTTTCTTTTTGTAAGTTTCAGAAATGAAGGTAGATTTGTATACAACTCTCCAAAACTGTTTTCTAATGAACACATCTGGAAATCCCTTTGCACCCTTGAAAATCTAAATGAAAGAACACATGCAAATAACTTCACTATCAAGCTGTACATAAAGTAAGTTGATTACATCATTTATGTGAGTTGAAGTTTAATAATTCAGAAGAATCTGGTTTTTTTCTTGGCCATAAAGTACAGTTTTGTCACCAATGTCAACAAGGCTTAAGTCAGTATGTTTTTACTGACAGTTTGCTGGGCTTTATGTTGACAATTAGAATTTCATTTTTTTCCTAAGTCAATACAATTAGATTACTACAGAGACTTCATTACAGCCACAGGCAGGACAGCAGCTGAGGTACACAATTTTCTCCCTATGATGTGCTCGCTAAACCCTTATTGAAACAATTGTCTATAAAAAGACAATAAATGTTTGCATCTTGAATATTGTTCTCCAATAAAATTATCACTTCACAAAAATGGATATCAGTGACCTGAGACTATTACCATTATTACTTAGTGTAAGCGTTTATGGCTGTTCTGTTTAACATATTTAACTGTAATGCTCTCTGCACAATGAAGTTCACAGCATGTTAAAAGAATAAATAATCATGTAATGAAAAGAGACATATTTTTCCCACTGTTTTGTGACTTGAAATGTTTCTAAATAATAATAACATGCTATACTGCATTTTCAAGGAAGCTGTATTCAAATCCACCTCAGGCTTGAGTTTTCTCAAAAATGTACCTTTTAAAGCTATATTTTTAAAACCCAACCACAACAATTGCAGTACACTTTCAGTGTATTTTTAAAAGAAGCTTTAGTTTCAAAAACTTACTCATTATTTTACTTTATTTTTCTTTATAACCATCTAAATTTGCATGTAGTGCATGAGAATAACTTTTTGAGGTGTTCTATCTAGCTACACTAGACTATTAAGGATAACCTTAATCAAACTAGGTGGGATCACAGAAGTCTAGTAACAGCAACACAAGATTCCATACAGCTGAGTTATCTTAGAGAAAAGCAGAAGCCTAAGGAGACAAGTAGACTACTGAAAGATACACCAGCATTCTTTCTGCCCTACCACCTGTGATAGGTCTCTGGACTATTATCTCAAATATTCCTTCTGCTAGATAAAGAGATAAAATTTGTCTTACTGAATAAATTCTAGAAGACTATTAAAATAGCAACAGTCAGGAAAACTATAGCAAACCATTGGATCTCAGTTTTAAAAGTCCACCGCTTTTCTATTAAACCTGGTGGCCCTCATCCCTGTTGCTCTTCATATCTCAGTAAGGCATAGCATATCCACAAGCGCTACGATCAGTACTTTACATCTGCTCATCTCCTTCTCTTAAGCCCACTGAGAAGATAAGATGAAGAATGTCTTTGTTAAGGATATGTCATCAGAAGAAAACTCGGCAACCACATCAGCGGAAGATGGCAGGACCAATATTTCAGTATCTTCACAAAAACTGGCACTCATTTTCCTCTGTGAATGATACATTTCAGTAGATGGTGTCAAAAGTGTAAACGTCAAGAGTCAGGAAAGAAGACTTAGGAGTGACAGATTCACCAAACTCAGTTATACTGGAAGTAGCAGGTGGAATGAACACTTTATGAGGAAATACCTTCTGTAATAGTTCATTCCTGCCTGTACTTTGAAGTCTAAAATTCATGGGGTAAGGTAATCATGTAGTCCACAATCAAAGAAGAGGAAAGAGAAGAAACATGAATGAAAACGTGAATTTCTAGAAAGATGGAAAATAAGCTTTTAAATACTGTTCCTTTTCCTCTTATTTGCATATATGTGTAGCACAACTCTGCTGTATGGCTAGGAAACCAATACTTGTAGATCTGAATCCACATACATGGGTCTTCTGGCCTAAAACCCATAACTATGTTAATTCATATTAAAAATAACATGGACAAGATATCAGAGTAGAGAAAAAGCTGCACTGAGTAAGTGCTATGAGAATCATTACATTGCAGGTTTCACTTTTATTTGTTGAGCTTCTTCCGTAATGCACATAGGCAAAGCTATACTGATTCTTTTTTTCATCAGTTTGATCTTAATGTGAATTTAATGTCCTCATATCCAATATTAATAGATTCTCCATTCCTTCAGGATATTTTTTAATCAATAGTAATCACAATCACATCGATAAGTAATCATAATGATATCAACATGCAAACTAAAGTATTGGTGTTACAGGAACACAAGCATGGATCAAATCTTACTACTATACAAAGCTCTAAAAATATAAGCTATATTTCACCTGTCTGCCTGATAAGAGTACAGGCAGAAAAGAGCTGAATTCAATTCATCTTAATGGAAGAAGATAGAGCCCACTGTCAGAATCAGGTTTAAAAATACATGTGCGTGTAAATATATATATATATACACACACACACACATATATACATACATACATACAGTAATCTCTAATTTTATAGAACCTACCAATATGGGTTCCTGCTCTAGTATAAAAGAATAACATTTTTAAATTATAACAAGAGAGGTGTTTTACCAGGAGATAAATATTAACATTCTGGTCACCGCTATTTTACCAAGATAACACTCATGAACAACTCAATTCTTAAAATACTCTAAGAACACAGATTTAAATTATTAATCTATAATTTTACCAGGTATTTCAGATGATACCATAAAGATGTGGAGAACACCTAAGTAGTTTGTGCAAAGACCAGGAATGTAAAATGAAATTACACCTCCATTTCTTAAGCTCACATGTTTTTAATTTCATATAATATATATGACTAAGATTCTAATTTGTTTCCCTTTCTGCCTTCAGCATTTCCTCCCTTTAATTAGCTCTTCATCTTCCTTATTACTAATGGTTGCAACTGCTCCCCCTGATCAGCAGTCTTATAATTTATAAATGTGGTTTCACAGTGATGCCGCCTATCTGTGCCTGCCTCTTTATAAGCCATCTTCACGGCATCCCGATACTGTAACAAAAGACTACTCATCTTTCTAGCACCCATAGGACTAATGACATCTCACAAAAAAAGAATCCAATACCAAGAGATAGAACACGAAGTGCAATTTGTAAAACTTTCAAGTGAAAGGAACCTTCAGAATCATCTTTATCAATAAACTAAAAGCAGCAATAAAAATACATCAGTGAAGCAATAACTGGGGGTTTTTTACATGAAATTATTGCTCACTATACCTTTAAAATTATATTCAATTTAAAAATTGAAATAAAAAATTCAATTCTGTATTTTAAAATGCAAAAGAACTGTTGTGGTTTGATGCTGGCCCAACGCCAGGCACCCACGAGAGTCGCTTGCTCACCCTCCCCTACCACAGCTGGCTAAAGGAGGGAAAAGAGGAAAGGGTTAATGGAGGCTTCATGAGTGAGATAAGGAGAGCAGGAGAAATATTGCAAGGGCAAAACAGGCTGAACTTTAGTTGCTAAGTAAAATTTATTACTAACAGAATCAGAGNGAGCAGCAGCCAAACCGCACCTGCTGCAGCGTGAGCCCCTCCCACGGGCACACAGCCCTCCCAAAACTGCTGCGCCGTGGGTCTTTCCCCACGGGGTGCAGCCCTCCAAGGCCAGGCTGCTGCAGCCTGGGAGCAGGGCCCTCTCTCTCCACCGGGTCTCCCACTGGATCACAGCCTCCTCCAGGCACCCACCCGCTCCGGCACGGGCACCTCCCCCACGGGCTGCGGGTGGATCTCTGCATTCCCCGTGGGCCCAGGGGCTGCAGGGGCACAGCTGCTTCACCGTGGGCTGCACCACGGCCTGCAGAGGAATCTCAGCTCCAGTGCCTGGAGCACCTCCTCCCCCTCCTTCTCCACTGACCTTGGTGTCACCATGTTGTTTTCCCTCACATATTCTCACCCCCTCATCTTCTCTGACTAGCAGCAAAAAACCCCCTGACTTTGTCTTGATTTTCTTCTTAAATATGTCATCACAGAGATGTTAACCAGCCTCTCTCTTTGGCCCAGTTCATGGCAGCATGTCCATCTCCAGAGCCATCAGCCATTGGCTCTGCCGGACATGGTGGGAAGCTTCCAGCAGCTTCTCACAGGAGCCATCCTTGCAGCCCCCCTGCTACCAAAAACCAGGCCATGCCAAACCAATACCAGAACTTTGACTTTCTTTTCAAATATTAGTTGATATTTTGGAAAGAAACATAACAGTTTTGGTTGCTAGCTCCCAAATCACTTAAGATCCCAAGATGAAAAAGATTTTAAAAATATTTTCCAAACCTATTGGAAACATGGTTAACAGTATTAAGGCCATAGTATTAATTACAAAAAGGAGATCTAAACTTCTGAATCACCCTGGCAATATTTTTCATCAAAAATGGAATCACACACTTTATTATTAGAATAATTTCCACATTTTCACTTTCTCCATTCTACTTCTGCTTGCATTTGCTTCTTCCAGAAAATGGATGCAGAAGTCCATTCGTTGACAGTCAACTTGTTCAGATGTAGCAGGATACAAACACTGAGGAAGGAAGCTCAACCACACAAGAGTTGTTTCCTTATTGAAGAGGGGTTTCAAGTAGTAACAAATAATGAAGACATTTATGCAATGATTCAATCACATATTTCTTCAAAATTAACTATCCAAGTTGGCAGTACTGAGAATGTTTTTACTTTTTTTTTTTCTTTAAGCAATTAATAGGATGGTACCACATTATGAGTTAAACAACAGAACTTCACATAACTTCCAGGTGAAAAATATCCAATCCTTTCAAGTACTGTGGGAAATCTAGAGAGATTCAGGTGGTCATCTGTATCTCATCTTTACTGAATTCAACTACCTCAGTTCCTTACTGGAAGGAACTGTGCTAAATCCTTTGATAGTCTAATGCAGGTGCAGGTTTTTCGTGACTTTCCTCAAATGATTAATGAAAATGAAATGAGACTCACCCTACATAAAATGTGCTCTCCCTGCTGTGAAAAGAATAAAGAATCAATATAGCTTGATGAAGAGACGACTGATTGGAATTGAACAAATGAAGCTTTCTTTTCATACTAGGAAGAGACTGAAGGAGGAGCCAGTGCCAATGCCATTTTATCTTCTAAGATACACATAAGCACAGTTGAAAGAACGGAAGAAAAAAATAACTGCTCTTCACTGGAACTCTACTGAGCCAGCTTTATCAATAGACAGTGTGCAGCTGCCTGTCCCTGCAAGAAGCCGTGGTCAGCAAAATGGAAAACTGACAAATATCAAACACTTGATTTGTTGGAGACTCATACTCAAAAGTCATTACTCAGTCTAATTCTTGGGAGCAGGATATTCAAGGGAGATCAAGTACAGAAAAGAGAGACAGACGAATGATCTGGAAGAAAAAAAAAGACTGGAAAATAATATTTGAAGATTCTAGTGTGCAGACGGCTATAAAAATACAGAAAAACAAGCAGATATCCTCCAGAAGTCCATTTTAACCCTACAAGTGATTCAGACTGGAATTTATAACTGGTTAGACATCCGTGGGTAAGGGGAAAGCCTAATAAGTGAGCTGTGAGAAAGATTGGCATGATTCAATCAGGATGGTTGTAAAAAAATATGTGTAAAGAAAAGAAGAAAAACACCAAACCCCCCCCCCCCCCAAAAAAAAAAAAAACAGTAACAGGGACATAGCTGTGGTTCAAGGAACAATAAATTTTGCAGTAAACAAAGAACTGGGAAAGAAGCCAAGCATTCATTCTTCAAATTGGCAAAAGTAAGCTAATTCTCTGTGTATTTTGGGAAGGCAGCTACCGCATCAGCAGAAAACACCTTTGCATATCGTAGAAACTATCTGTGACTGTCAAAAAGCAAGAAGCAACTCTTACTGAGAACAACCGAGGGAATTAATGAAATTTCCAGAGTCAGCAAAGCTCCTCAGCAACACAAAAACAACAAAAAAGGGGAAAATATTATTTCTTCAAGTTTGCTTTTACCATGGTATCCCACTTGTCTTATGAACAAACAAGAGCCTCCAGAGTTTCCTTTAGATACAACCTGTCAGATTAATATACCATGTTTGTTATTCTTCAGCATTAATTTGGCTACTGTAAGCTGACCAGTAATTATGCCATTCATAACCACTCTCACCAGAATCTCAACATGAGTGATAAATTTTGTGACAGAGACAAATTGCAGGAAGTATGGTGGAATCAGAATCTCCCATTTGACCAACTACCCACTCACTTTTGGATCAATGAATCAAACCTTCTGATCAGAAATGTTCAGACTACAGCCTGTCTAAAGTTAGTTTGCAAACATCCAAATCAGCACACTAAAATTCATCCTTTATATTTCTGATAAGGATTTTTTTCTACAAAGAATCCCTAGATTTCATATTTCTGATCAACCAACTTACTGATAGATGACATTAAAGCCTTAAAATTGAGTTTTTAACACTTACAGAAAATTCCTCATGCATCAATGCATTTTTCTTCAGCAACAGTCATTTTGGTGGACATATCCTATATCTTGGTACATTTTTTCTTCTTTATGCAAACTTCTGGTGATGCAACTTTTGCAGACTTTTGGCTTCCAGACATCAATGGACTTAGGTTCTTGATTTAAGATTCTAGAGCCATTCCATGCTGAACTCCATCTCTGTGGAAAGCTAATTCCTCACTAGCTTCAGCCTATTATTGAGGTGTAGCTGTAAAGCTATAAAGATATTTCTTTATGGAAAATGACCTCATCATTGCACTAAGACTACCCATTCCTCCCATTCCCTGTTAATCTCTTCCTGATCTGCTAAAGCAACAGGGAAACTGGCATTTTTAGGGTTTCAAAGCTTTCCATTCCTTGAAACATAATTAGTCCATTGAAAATAATAAATGCTTATAATTATTTTCTTGAATCAACTTCCTTAGTCATCTGAAAGAGAGGAAATACAAATCCAGTGTAGGAAATACACATATTGGGAATCATGTATCATATATACTGAGCTTTGGATGACCAAGAGTGGAGTAGGCCTATGAAAATAAGCAGCAACAACTAAATACTTCATTAATTTAGTCGGTATTGTTTAGTAGAAATAGGTCAACAAATCAGGATCCTTTCACAAAGTATTTATTAACAGAGGAAAAAGAAGTTAAACGTAAAAACTTCACATATCTGTTTCAATTCTGTCTCAAAGAATCATTACTTTGTAATGAATGCAAAATGGAAAATAAAACTTGGTTTCATAAAAAGATTTGTACTTGTGCACATAAACATTTTCGAAAATGAATTTCCAGTGGATTAGCTATCATATCACATAATGATACTTTTCTGAACTGATTAATGTATTATCTGATTGAATGCAGTAATTATGAGCCTCTTTTTTTTTCAGTATTTTCATTAGAAACTTCAGAGACTTGCTACACAGCATCATTTATTCACGAAAACACTACTGAAGATTAAGAAATGGTATTCACAGAATTTTAAAATTCCTGGTATAATGAATACTAAAATAATACTATAATAAATATAAAATAAAAAATAATCAGTCAAGCAATTTTTTATTTCAAAATATGCAAGATGATTCTCAGAAAGAAACTGAGAATAATAAGTCTGTTAAGTGGGAAAAACTATTTTAGGAATCTTCAAAGAAACACGAGGCTGGTGATGGACAGCAAAAAAAGGTAAGTAAAGCCAAGAGTGTCTGGCTCGGACAAGAACAGGGACCATTTCCAGAATTCATAGTCAGAAGTACCATATTGCAAAGGAGGATAGTAACACTACTTCTACACCTCAGAGAAGACAGAAATACAAACACTGCATTTCTAATATTTCATAGAGAATAAGAAAAAAGAAGAAAAACTACTGGGCAGGCAAAAGAAATAGTTATCTCTGGCTTTTTAAAATGAGTATTACGACTCAACCACTCAATGCTTACAAATTCTAGCTAGTGATTCTAGCAATTGCCCTATTCTCTTTTCAAATTCCCTGGAAGGACTTCACCTTACATGCTCATCACTAGAAACTGCTACTGGGGAAACAAGGCATTGCACAGCTACTTGTTAGGCTGTCTGATGAAGTACAATTCCTCATCAAATCTTCCCAATGTATGTAAAGCTTTCTTTGAGCTTTGTCAAAATAGTGTAGACTTCTTCCCCTTTGAAGCCTCAACCCCTGTAACCACACACAAGCTCAGCAGCAAACTCTGACCACTTCCACATTAGTACACCTTGCACACATTCATCACCATCAGTACCTTCCTTTTGTTTTCACTAGGCCATCTTGGGAAAATGCAAGAAAGCATTTACAATAAGCACTACAAACATACATGGGACAAAGAGAAATGTCAGGTCCAAAATACTATTCTTCCCTGAGCCTACAATGCCATTCATTATAAGAATGGCAGTACTGTACTGTAAATGTGCAAACTGATGCGTACAACTAGGATGGAAATGGCTACCTCTTCAGGATTCTATGATTAGGTAAGAGATTTTGTTTGTTTATTCAAAACTACTAAAAAGGGGTGGGTAATCGTACCCTTTTTGGAATTATAAGTCCTAAAATGACTAATATGCCTACATGATCTAAAGATTTTTTTCTTTTTTTCTTTTTTTTTTTTTTTACTTCAAGGATAGAATTACTTCTTTGTTTTAGAACAGGCATGGCTTTTGTAGTCAGTAAATATTTGAACCCAAAATTTTAGTGATGTTATGGCCTTCTAAATTAAATAAAATCTATGCATGCTATGCTACGCTAGTCCCATTTTGCTATATCTAGATTGAAATCAAACATTTATAGTGGATAAATCAATATAGCAGACAAAAAAAAATCAGAGAAACCGCTATCATTCATAATAAGTTTCCCTTAGAGAGCTTAGATTGATCTTCTTGTTTATGTACGAAACATCTCATTTTATCATACGGGCTTTTAAATTTCAGGCAGACCAAAAAAATTGAAACGGCTCTATTCCCCTGAGCCCTCTGTACAGGAAGATATTTCACCTAGTGAATACAAAAATTTTTCAGCTGGCTCTTCATTCTTTGCTGGTTTTTGCTGGGGTAGGGTTAATTTTCTCAAAAGTAGCTTGTATGGGGGTATGTTTTACATTTGTGCCAAAACCAGTGTTGATAATAGAAGAATGATTTTTTCATTGCTGAGCAGTGCTTGCACAGAGCCAAGGCCTTTTTTGCTTTTCATACCACCCCACCAGCGAGGAGACTGGGGGTGCAAAAGGCATTGGGAGGGAACACAGCCAGGACAGGTGACCTCAACTGACCCAAGGCATATTCCACACCATATGGCATCATGTTCAGTACATAAAGTTGGGAGAAGAAGGAGGGGAGATGTTCAGAGCGATGGCAATTGTCCTTCCAAGTCACTGTTACATGTGACAGGGCCCTGCTCTCCTGGAGATGGCTGTACAGCTGCCTGCCCATGGGAAGCAGTGAATTCATTCCTTATTTTGCTTTGCTTGTGTGTGCAGCTTTTGCTTTACCTATTAAGTTGTTTTTATCTGAACTGATGGGGTTTTTTTACTTTTACCCTTCTGATTCTCACCCCCTTCTGGTGGGTGGGAGAGTGAGCAAGAGGCTGTGTGGGGCTTAGTTGGTGGCTGGGGTTAAACCACGACAGTGGTCTAAGTCTCTGTATTGTACTTAGTGTAGGAGAAAGGGAAGTACTGCAATTCAAGCTTATATCCATTTAATGATGAGCAGTATTTTTCCTGAGCTAGACTAACTGTTCTGAATTAATATGAATAAAAACGTAAAAGAAAAACATTTAAAAATTTTGTGCTTAAAGGACACATTTATTGCATCCTTTAATTGTGAATAGCTTGGATTATGAAGTATCTATTGCCAAAAGAAAACGGAATAGAGTTCTACTTTACCTTATTAGAAAATACTACTGAAAGACCGTTTTTGAAGCACAGACAAAATTGGTTAGGAAATAACTTTTATCACTACTTTGTGTCTTATGCATTCAGCCTATAGAGAGTGAGTCATTCTTGCCTTAAAAGTCAAGTTTCTGGAACATCATCTCATGAGATTCACAGAAAATGTTTGCAAGGCAATCTGGCACATATACAGCTAAAAGTGGGGCCTCTGTCCTAGAAAGGGAATGAATTTAAAATTGCAGTTTAAATTTCTAGGTCAGGTGTATCAGTATACTGATTACTAGACTCCTTGGAATCTCATTCCTGTGTAAAGATAGAGACAAAATTTTTACCTGAGAAATTCCCTTTTTTGAATGGCAATCTTTTTTCTGCTCTTTTCATAAAGAGACAGATTCTTCCAGATGTAAAAATTATTATCTACAAAAAATATATTTAGAGCTGCTTTATATTTGTTGGTAAAGAATTCATGCTGCAACTTTATTCATTTTAATAACTTACCACATTATTTTCTCAAGACTGGTAGTAGAACCTTGCAGTGGAAAAGAACTGAAAGGTATTAAAGGCATCTACAGCTTATGATGATTTGGAATAAACAGGAGAATCAAGTTGACCACCATATCATTATTTCAATTTAAACAAAGATCTTTGTCCTGAACCTTTTCTAAAAGTTATTTCAAAATCGGGGGGGGAAAGGTGTTGATGCCAAAGGGTATTGAGGAGATATGCTAAAATATTCACACAAACTCAGCTAATACTGAAAATAACAAGCTGTTGCAGTGCATGTGGCTGTGGCAGCTGCTCCCACACCTACCAATTGATGATGAGGTTGATGAGCAACACACAGGGCTCTGCACTCTGACGTCCTGGTCACTGTGAGTTCCTGTGCCTCCCTGGGAACTGCATTTTGCATATTGTTCTGTTATAGGTTCAAGGTTCCCCCCCCCAGTTTTATGTATATCCTTATGTTTATGCATATCCCTTATGGAATATGTATGATCTCTGGACAGTTCTGTTAAGTTCAGTTCTTCATTTGTTCATTCAACTAGAACCCTCCCCTGAGTTTGTCCCATTGGATGTTCTCCTGTGTCACTTCACAATTTACAGAACTCCATTGGCTGTAATCCTTTTATCCCACCCCTTCTGGCTCCCAGACAAAAAGGGACTACATCCGCCCCATCCTGTCTTTGTCTGCTTGGTTCTATTAAAGTTAAGTTGCAGCGGACCCCTCTCTCTCAGTCCGTTGCCTTTATCGAGGGTATTTTCACATCGGTTTGCAGCCTGCTCCCTGCGAGAGAGCCAGCGCCGCTTCTGCTATTTTGTAACAGATCTCTGCCGACTACGGCTATAACAAAGGTCTGCTCGGGGACACCTCTGACAGCCAGGTGCAGCGTGGTCTCCTCGCAAAACTGCAGCCTGCATCAACAAGCCACTGTGAAGTCCTAGACAAATGGCCTATTTCACTTAGTCTTTCAAGTTGCAAGTTCAGTGACATGGTGAACAATTAAGAGAATGAAATCACATGGTCAGACATCACTATGGATACAATCCTTGTATGCCATTTATGTGCTCCCTGCCAATCCAAAGGAAAGAGAGAAGGAAAAAATAATGCTTATGAGTAGAAAAGGAAGAAATCACAATTGGTTTCTGCCAAACTGCATAATTCTACCTATAGCATCACACATAGGAAAACCCTCAACAATGTATTTTCTACACTCCACAATGTAAAACACACTTCAGCTCTATTTCAGTTATTGTGCGTCAAACGAATTACACATGCTGTGGAAGTTAAAACACTGAACAAAAAGAAAGACAAAGGAGGGGAAAAAATACATAATAGCAACATATCAAGGAACTTTATTTACAACAAATAGGAAACGTTAGAAGAAAAGAAGCAAGCTCTTTCTATGCAAGAGCAGCAGGTTATGAAGAGATGCCTGAATTTAAAATCAATATGTAAGAGTGTTCTGGTATCATTCTCTTCAGTCAAGAGTGTACTTATGACACACTGACAATTGTTTTTTGGCCTGTTTGTGTGCTGTTGGAGTTCCTGCTTTTTTTCCCATGTGTCAGTAAAATATACTGTAAATAAAAATCCCATTTCAGTAAAATATACTTTTATATACCTGTCCATATAAACATGTAGGAAGCACAAATATGGTATAAATTCAGAAGCCTCTAATAGCAGTATTTCACTACAAAATATAGCTTTTGTGTGTTTATGATCGAGGAGAATAATATGAATAGACGTATTCACAAGGGAGCTGTTAAAACTGTTATCACAGTTTTAATAAGTATAAAAGTCAGTTTTCATATGTAATCAGTTGGTTTAAAGAAGAAGTGCATTCAAATCAAAATTCTGAGGGTAATTAGCTTAAAATCTACGGATTTTTCTCTTCATGCAAATTCCAAATTGACACAAGTATCTCTAAAGCATGACTACAGTAGTGTAACTGTGGATAAATCACCATACTACACTTTTCAAAAAACTGCTCTTTGTGGGCATTTTTTCTGAGCTTAGAGCTAATGAATTGTTGCTGTTTGGAAAGTAGAAAAATTATCAATATTTTATAAAATAATTAAATATTATAACACTTTAAAATATAACCAAGTGTTGCAAGAAGTATTTAGCTTTGTTTTTAATACATATGACCTTAAAATAAATTTTAAAAGTTTCTAAATGTGCCACCTGAGAGTATGGCTTACATTGATAAAAGCTGTAATTCTCTGCAGTGTCCAAGACTGGTGCAACAACTGCCAAGTAAAACTAAAAATTTCCTGCTGATCCAGGAATAATTAGAAATAATTTACCTGGACAAGCCCAAGATCAGTCTCAATACATATTACTAACAGGAGGACAGAAAGATCTTTAAGGTCCTAAACACATCATGCCCACTCCAATTCCTCCTCGTATAATTGTTCTGATCACTTGTAATTTGGACAAAAATTTCCACTTATTTTCAGAAAAACAAGGATGCAGTGAAAACTAGGAGGCAAGAATAGGAGAGAACAATGTGCCCAAAATTAATTAATTTGCTGTCACATTTCATTTAGGATATATCTAACCCTAATAAGGTCTGCCAACCATGAATATAGGCTAAAATGGTCTGGAAATGAAAAATCTAATTTCCATCTGCAGTCTTATTTCAGAGACATCAGCATCACTGGAGGGTTTTTTGGGTTTTTTTGTTTTGTTTTGTTTTGTTTTATCTGGTTTTGCGTGAAAACTTCCAAATTTAGTGACCAGACCTCTCCAAAGGGTATGCACAGGCTTTAATAAATCTTTAATAAATAAAATTTACTCAAAACAGGCAAACAACAAAAAAAGTCTCAGAAATAAGCACAAATTAATTAATTAAAACTATTTGGGTTTTTTGTCATAAAGGAATGTACTCACCAGAGACAACATTTACCTTCCTATACAGAGCTAAAACCCTGATAAAATCTCTACTAACACAAAATTGATCCCATATTATTTGATCTGTTTCCAAAATGCACATTATGTCAGAATTTTCCTGAATTTAAGTTTTTCATTTAAAAAAAAAGCACAACAGCATTATAATTTTCACTTTAAATTATCTACTCTTTAATATTAAAAGATACACCACCAATCCATTGTAGAAAAGAAAGATAAAAACTTGAATACTAGGGGACAAGTTTCTAAAAAAGAATTCATTAAACCAACTTCTTTTCATGCAGTATTCTCGTCTACAGAGATTTTGATAACGTCGTGCTGAAAAGGAAACAAGACTGCTTTATACTGTCTGAAATAAGTGAAATAGGGAGGAGGGGAGAGGAGAAAAAAAAGGGAATTTGACACTAATTCTGTACATGCTGTTGCAATAATAGCCTCTGCTCCTTATTTCAAAGGAGAAATCTGTTGAAAGCTTTTTGTTCTTTGGGTAAACCCTTCAACGGCAGCACAATCATCCCTATAAAGCTCAATGCAAGACACTGACACATATTTTGAAAGTAATTATGGAATATCTGGAACAGCTTTCTTTCATTAAGCAACTTACTTAAGGAAATTAAGTTTGCAATTTAACATCTGCAGTTCAACTCTGGAAGATTCCAAAGCAGGAAGTTTGTTTGCTTTTAAATTAAACTGCATTGTGAAATAATTTTCTTAAATAAATGTGCAAATAGGCACCTAGTGCCTGAAGCCACTAAAGAATGGAGATCTGCTTTTAGCCATACAGATTGCTGATGGCATGGGTTTTTGGGGTTGTTTTTTTGTTTGTTTCATAATTATTTTGAAATCTAATAAAGTTGAGTAAGAAATAGGTGCTTATTTTCAACTGAAACATTGTCCAGAATGAGATTGTTTTTCATATGATGGTCTGATTAAGGAACTTCAGAATTTCAAGCAGTACTTTCATGAAGAGCACTATTCATATTCCTGAATACTGTTATGCAGTATTCAATGCATTCCAAATGTTTCTCCTTCCCATCTAAGTCTCCGCAAGAAAATTTCAAAGAGAGAATTGAAAGCTAGTGCATTTCTTTCTAGCCATATTACTATTTCTTTACTTGAATTATTGTGTTGCTTTGTATTTGACAGCCAAATTACCTGTCATTAGTTATGACAATCTCCTAATTTATGCTCCATTTTCATTCTGCTAATATTTCAGACAGATGTACAAGATTTTATGATGCTTTACACCAGATGCTGCATGAAGGAAAACAAAGAAATTTATTTTTTTGTTCCACCTTGTCCTTTGTACAACTTGTAGCTCCAAAGAGAAATATGAAATGGTATTTAGAAGCATTTTACCCCACAATGCCCTATACTTCCTCCTTAATATGATCACAGTTTAAAAAATAACCACCACAGGGTTCTGGTTTTCTACAAGCTATCTATACAGTCCTTCAAAACTGTATTCATCACTGGGAGTGTCTAGCCAGTTTGCATATATATCA
>WEIT01030527.1:405485-430295 GCA_013389985.1 Dryoscopus gambensis | reverse complement strand
GGCCCGCCGCCTCCGCCGACCTGCGCCGTCGTACCCGTGGGGGAGCGGGGTCGGGGCCGGCGCTCCGCTGCAGGCGGAGAGGCCGCTCGGTGACATTCCTGTGTGTGTGTATAGATTGGTAAAGAATCATATCTTGCGTTTGAAGGAGGTAACTCACTCTCCCATAACCGTACATATAGGTGTGCATACGTGCTCCTTTCCAGCTGGTGTAGAAGTTTTTACTCTGCCTGTTTAAAACTTGTCAGCAGACATTCGAACTAATAACAACAATATGGTTTTCTCTCTTTACTAAAGCACCATGCTTCGACTGCTTGCTGTCCCCAAGACCTTAGCTGGGGTCACCCAGTCCTCCAGAGTATGTGGTAAGTGTCTGTAGTTTATACCTGGGTCTGTGGTGATAAACGTATGTGCAGTTCATTTATTGAAGGGCACATATGCATACTTGGTTTGCAGGCTAAGGGTTTCTGTGTTTGCACTGTTTGTAGAACTGGCATTCTATCACCACGGTATAACTAAAATCAAGAGTGTGGGGTCTGCTGGTTTGCACCTAGCAGTAAGTGAAAGTTGTTTTTGTTTTCTTTTTCCATGTCCTTCAGGGCGTACAACTGCAACAGCAGCCAGCAACCAAATAGAGGTGTTTGTGGATGGCCATCCTGTATTGGTGAATCCCGGAACCACAGTACTGCAGGTGTGGGGAATAGCATTCAGAATTTTCTGGGACTTCCCATCTCACTTCTTGGCAGCATGTTCTATTCCATACAGTAAAATCCCACCAACCTTTACATTGTTTCTTGCAATTCTTTAGCGATGTTTTAACTGCCTGTGATGCAACTTCATGTGACAGAAGTCCTTGGGAGAGTTCAGTGTTTGAAAAAGAAAAATACGCCATGGTTGCCTAGAAGATGCGTGCAGCATCAATCCCAGCTACAAAAATTTATGCAGTGCAGTAACAGACTGATAAATTCTGGTTGAACTTCTATCTGTAAACAATGCATGACCTCATAGTCTTTCAGAACCTGTAAATTTTGTAAAGTCTTGTTACAGAGTGTCTTGGGTAAATGAGGGCTTTACCCTCGTTTTAATAATAACTTTTAGTTATTAGTTGTTACGATTCAGAGTGCTCATCCTTAGCTGCTTTTATTATTCCTGGTGTGGGAAGAAAGGGAATCTGGATCTCCCAGCCTGTACTGAGCATTGTTGCTTTTCAGGCTTAAGTGTCAAGTAAAGCTGCTTTTTAAGAAGCCATTAAATGGGGATGTGGTATAATGAGTTAGAACATTAAAGTACATAATTTATTTCAAGATGTAGCCCTTGTTCTTTGGATACAAGTTCTTAATTTATTTAGGCATTAGAATGCCCCCAGCAGCAACCTAGTGTAAATTGTTCTTAAATGCTATTTTCAAAATTAGCTTTTCAGTTTTGCTAACATGGTTCTTTTTGCTTTTGGTAGAAATTGTCAGAAAAATTAGATCTTATTAGAATTGTTTTTTATTAAATTTGGTGGTATTCTGGCAGGCATAGCTATAATGCTGTAGCACAGATCCCATTAGCCTGTGGGGGTTTTATGCAGGCAAGGCTGTCTTCATCTGTTCTTTGGAAGTCTGTTGGCTTTGTCCTCCTGTCTCTTCTTCTGTCATGTTGTCTTTGAGTTTGGGGTCTGCTGAAGATTGACTGTGCTGGAGTACCTTTATACAGAGTATCGGTGTTGCTGAATTATCTGAAATCACTATGCCTGTTGTCGCTTTCTTTATGTTTTTCAATTTTTGCTTTGATGCACTTTTCCTTAAACAGTGTGTGTGTTCTTAAAAAAGTTATTTGTATTGTTAGTGCCCTGTTACAGAGAATTGTTTCTATTACTGGAGGAAAGAATGAAAGAGGGGTCAGTTCTCGTTTCCTCAATCACTTGCAAATGTTAGAGAAACTTTATTTGTAATTGATATCCTGACATTTTTTTGCTTCATCACGATTTTTTATTTATGGTCACTTCTTAAGATGAAAGATCAAATGCACTCTATTCTTGAGCACTGACAGCGTTACTCTTTGAAAAGCTGCTTAAGTTTTTTCTGAGCTGGAGCTGATAAGTCTAACTTATCAGCTAACTTATAATTTTCCTTTGTTTCTTATTTTTTTATAGGCCTGTGAAAAGGCTGGAGTTCAGATACCTCGTTTTTGTTACCATGATCGTCTCTCTGTTGCTGGGAACTGTAGGATGTGTCTTGTGGAAATAGAGAAAGCTCCAAAGGTATTGTTTGTGTTTCATAGGAATTGCAGTATGGAATTCAACAGGAATTTTTTGCTGTGCTTGGGCTTAGTTTAAATCTTGTAAATAATTGTTGTCATTCAGCTGCTCAAAGCATTTTTTGCTCATCTCCCCACTGGACAGCAGAGATTGCCAGTGGGTCAGAGTCAGTTATTATGAATATCTTGCTCTTGGACGTGAGCATTTGATAGCTGCGTGTTTGCAGTTAGATGCATTTTATGCTTTGTAGTTCAAACTTGAGCCGTGCATTTTCAGCTGATACTACATAAATAAGAAATTTCAGATGCTGTATGAATTTAACTGTAGGATAAGTATCTGCAGGTTCATTCTAAGTAAAGATTGCAGTTAGTTAGTAGTTTCTATTTTAATGCATTGATACCGTTGTGAAATAGTTGATTTCAGGAGTGAGCACTGTCTTCAGCAGTACTAAGAAATCTAGGCACATTCTTTTGGAGTTCAGTATTGGATTACACATTTATACTCACACAAAATTCTTTAGCTCACTCCAATTCCATAGTTAGAGCTTTGTGTCTCTGTAAGTGTTGGGTTATCGCTGACGGTGGAAGTCACGATGTGATTGAAAAGTAAGGGATTTGTTTACTGAGCAGGAGTTTTTGTTAATCTTGCAGTAATCTCAAGAAGAATTTTATTCCAAGACTTTATACAGGCTTTGTGCAAATAAATGTCTTGTAAATGATTCATACTCTGAACTTCAGTTCTGCTGAAGCTCTTTAATTTGCCTTCTATCTGTTACAACTGACATTCTTAATGTTGTAACTGCTTGAATTGGGACTGGAAGTTGTAGAATTTTTAACTTTAAATAAATCATAACTAATTTAACCTTTTAATGTAGCAGATTATTAATAAATATGGCTTCTAGTGACTTTATCAGTTAGACTCTTTTTTTTTCCTTGCAGACCTCTTTATTTCTATTTGTTTGTAACAGATACCTATGTTAGAATTACAGGGGAGGAAGTGGGGGTTTGTGCCCATGCTGAGAAGAAATATATTGTGTTCATGCTTGCTTTTTATGGTGATTGCAGCCAGTTGCTGCTTGTGCCATGCCAGTTATGAAGGGCTGGAATATACTGACAAACTCTGAGAAGTCCAGGAAAGCAAGGTACCTTTTTTTTAGCCTCCTTTGGCTGATTAATTGTACTATCTGCTAAATGATGTTGACATTAACTTCATTCTCTGAACCTAACAGAGAGGGAGTAATGGAGTTTCTGCTGGCAAACCACCCACTGGACTGTCCTATCTGTGATCAGGGTGGAGAATGTGATCTACAGGTACAACATCCAATTAAGTTCTGTAGAATTACATATAATACTCTTGTCTCAGGTGAAACTGTGCTTTCCAGCAGCCTGGATATGTGTGTGTTCTGTTGTCTGTTCTAGGACCAATCGATGATGTTTGGCAGTGACAGGAGCAGATTTAGAGAGGGCAAACGTGCTGTGGAGGACAAGAACATTGGCCCGTTAGTCAAAACCATCATGACTCGGTGTATACAGTGCACTCGATGCATCAGGTAATGTCCTTTACTTTTTACTGAGGAGAGTTCTGAAGCAGGCATATTTGTGTCAGTTTGTTATTAGTGAAAGAAACCCAGTGAGGGGTAGTCAGTTTTCAAAAACTTTCTTTTCTGATTGTACTTAAAAATTTTATTTCTGTTAGTGACTGATAGCTGGTTTCCTGGAGCTACCAGGCAGGAAACAGAGAGATGGCCAAAGCATGAAAGTGAAATCAGAGTTCTGCAGGGCAGAACTGGTCCCATGGTGTTGGTGCCAGAATGGATATGTGGCTTCTTCAGCCACAGTTGTAAGATGTATTTATTTTTGATAGTCTCTGGTAGCTATATCTATGCTGTTCTGTAGTCCTGAGATGCAGTAGCAGCCAACTTGAGCCAGATGGAAAAGAATACAAGGTACCCAACTAGTTCTAGAAACAACTTGTTAGGACTAATCTTGGACTCAGTTTGTGTAATACAGTGAGTACTGAACTGCTCTGTTTTTTGATGGAACTCCCCCTAGCCCTTTCTGAATGGAATTTTGCAGATGCTCCTGCGTTTGATGACACTGACTGTTGCATCTTAACAATTGTTTTCTTCTTTCAGGTGTATGAACTAATGTTTTATCTTAAGAAAATGAGATGAGGGCTGAAAAATGTTCTATGTTGCAGTTGTACATTCCAGATATGTTTCTCCTTTGTGCATCTACCAGGTTTGCAAGTGAGGTTGCAGGGGTAGATGACTTGGGAACAACCGGAAGAGGAAATGATATGCAAGTTGGTACTTACGTTGAAAAAATGTTTATGTCTGAGTTATCAGGAAATATTATTGATATCTGCCCAGTTGGTGCTCTTACCTCCAAGCCATATGCCTTTACTGCACGCCCATGGGAGACAAGGTAGGTGTCTTAACATACTGAAGACACAGCTTTCTTCGTTTGTTGTACACTGTATCTTAAAATATGTCCATCTGTGATACCAAGGGTTTTCTCTGATTTTTATTTTCTGTTTTTGTGGTAGACTTTTCCATAGACCAAATCTAACACAAATTCTGTTACTTACAGCTTATTTAAGAAAAGGAAGAATGTTATAGCTTATAGACTGTTCTTGCCTTATTTTTACCCTAAAATGTTTCTGACTTGTCGGTTGTGCTGATTGCTTAGTAAAAGATGAATATAAAGGAAAGTAGAAATTCATTAATTCTGTAATTGTTGAAGATACTATTTAAAATATCTTGTGAAACTAAGCTGTCCAGCCTCAGAGCATATCTCTGTGTGATTTTCTTAAGTAGTTGTTTAGCCCTCAACAAGACCTGAAACACATTCAGGAGACAGAATCACAGAACGTTAAGGGTTGGAATGGAACTTGACTATCACTGAGTCCCAACCACCCCTGCCATGGGCACGGACATCTCTCACTAGACCAGGTTGCTCAAGACTTTATCCAGCCTGGCCTCGAACGTAGGAACGTGCTGGTTGGACCATCCCAAGGATATTCAAAATGCCCAAGAGCTATTGTAATTAGTCTGGAGGAGCAGGGGAAGGCGGAGGAAGGTGTCTCCCCCCAGATGGCTCTCCGAGAAGGTGGAGGGTGTAATTACCAAGAGTGTCCGCTGGAGGGCTCCCGAAGCACGGAGCCGGCAGCGATGCTGAGCGCCGGCACTGGGTCAGTCTCTCGACCAGCAGTTTTGTCCTGTCATAAACCAGTGCAGCACGCTATGAGACATCCTTAACCTACCTTCTGGAGATGATAAACAGCAAACAGGGAACATATCCAGCCAGCAAGGTGCTACATAACAGAGCCCTGAGAATGTGTGCAGCAACTCTGAGACCAGCACCCATTAAACTAATACAATGAATGCTTATAACAAATTCGTTTTCACACACTCTGGTCAGATCTGTTGTTATCTCAACTCTTCATGCCCACACTGGGTGCTTAAAAGGACTGTTGTGATTTAATTCAGCGGGCAGCTAAATACCACATTGCCACTTGCTCACTTCAGCCCCCCATGGGGCATGGGAGACAAAATTGGGGAGGAAAAAGATAAAATGTGTGGGCTGATATAAACACAGTTTAATAGGACAGAAAAAGAAAATTATAATAATGATAAAATAATTAGACAATACAAAGCAAGTGACGCACATTGGAATTGCCCAGCCAGTCCCTGAGCAGCAGCTCCCAGCCAGCTTTCCCCCTTGCTCATATGCTGAGCTTGCTGCTGTGTGGTGCAGAACATCCCTTTGGCTCACTGGGTCACCTGTCCTGCCTGTGTCCCCGCAGCCTCTTGTGCCCCCCAGCCTCCTTGCTGGTGGGACTGGGTGAGAAGCTGAGAAGTCCTTGATGTGGTGTAAATGTTGCTTAGCAACAACTAGAACATACCTGTGTTATCACACTGTTCTCACCCTAAATCCAAAATACTGCACTATACCAGTTACTAGGAAGAAAATTAACTCTATTCAGGCCAAAAATAAGACACTCTTGCTGCTTATATATGAGAGACTGCAAGTGGTTTATTTGTTCTTCTAAACAGGAAGGTAGAATCAATTGATGTGCTTGATGCAGTTGGAAGCAACATTGTAGTGAGCACGAGAACTGGAGAAGTGATGAGAATTTTGCCAAGGCTGCATGAAGATATCAATGAGGAATGGATATCTGACAAAACAAGGTGTGTGGATGTGCTTGTGCCTAGATGCCTTTATACATGCATTAAAGGCACACTTTGCAGAACCAGAAATGTGCACAGTAGCACTGACTTTGGGATTCAACTGTTAGTATTGTAAAGCTGCAGTGAAGAAGAAGAATTGGTAAAATGTTTTTTATTTCTATAATTGAAGTTGCTATGTTTTCTAATGTTCTGATTTTTGTAACTTATTTACACAGTAACTTTTATTTGCAGGACTGATTGCTTTGTGTGTTTTTGAGAAGAAGAATTTTCAGGGGAAATATTTCTTGGTTTTCTCTTCTCCAAAAGCTTGCAATTAGAAAAATCACTGAATTATACACACTTATCTTTGTCTTTGCTCTTTTGTAATATTTGTGTTGTTCTTTTAGGTTTGCTTATGATGGTCTGAAGCGTCAGAGACTTACTCAGCCAATGATCAAAAATGAGAAAGGAGTATTTGTTTATGCCTCATGGGAGGATGTTTTAGCTCGTGTTGCTGGTGTGGTAAGAACAATTTTCAATATAAGTAGTCTAAAATTGATTTCTAAAGCTGGATGTATTACAAATATTAATATCAAATAAGTTATATTTAAAAAGGCTTTTTTCTTTAAGGTTAGAGGGGAACATTTGACTGCTAATCCATTGTGTTTCCACATAAATGTCTCATTTTTAGTAATATTTCCTGTTTCATGGATTGGACCTTTTAAAGAACTTTTTCTTATCATGGTTTCATTTGGAGCATTGGGAGAGAAATTACTTTTATTTAAATAGGAAAGTAAACTGTTTCTTCAGAAATTTAGGAGAAGGCAATTTTCCCGAATACTCTGATCTATCTGAAGACATCTTTAAATTTATTTAAACTGTGCTATCACCACTTTTGCCATCAAAGACATTAAATCTGTATTACTTATATCTGAATTGTGCTTTCCTCAGTGCTTTCTCTGTGTGGTGATTGATTCTGCAGCTCAAATGAAGTGCTGCATGACTGCTCTGGATTTTGATTAAAAATTTTATGTGGGTGAAGTAGAATTGAATAACTGTAATTGAACTTTCCTCAAGGATGTTTTTGCCCATGCTACAGTAGCAGGGTTTGTTACAAAAGCTATTGCTTCTCAGATAATGCCTTTGAGTTAAGTTTACTACCAGAGCTTGTGTTAGGGAAGTTTTTCTTCTGTCTGTACTGTGGCTTCGTTAAAATAAAAGCATTCACCAACCTTCCTCTCTCACCACACCAAATGAGAGTTAGCTACATCTGAGCAATAACTCAAGTAGGAGAGATCTGCACAGAATACAGAGAGCTTTCCTTTGCTTATCATGAGTTCTGAGGGAGCTGGCGCTGCTGCCTGGCAGGAATCAGACACTACGGATCCATTTGTGCTATTCCAGGCCAGTGGGTGCACTGCTGGCTTTGGCACACCTTAATATAACAAATATTTACCTGGGCTAAATGAGAATTTATTTCAGCGGTTTCTTTTGTTTATGTTTATACTTCCTTTCTCTCCAGCTCCAGGCAGTCGAAGGTAAGGAAATAGCAGCAGTTGTAGGAGGGCTGGTGGATGCAGAAGCACTAATAGCTCTGAAAGACTTACTGAATAGAGTGAATTGTGATACGCTCTGCACCGAAGAGATCTTCCCTACTGCTGGAGCTGGGTAAGAGGACAGGCAATGTCTGTCTGTAATTAGTATGTTAATAAGTTTTCCAGCCTGCAGATCATCTCATGGCAATACTCTGAAATTAGCAGGGATAACAATTGCTGATGCATTAGCAGGGTTTATTTGAATTTACAATACTCATATATAGAGAGTATTTATGGATTGTGAGTTGATACATAGTCTCTACTCCAGCAAGGGTTGCATGCTTTACCCCCATGTTGTACTGTATGTATGGCTGCTGCTGTTTACCAGTGAGTTACTGAAAGCCAGTTACACTCTTTTGTGAGCTGGGTAAGTTAGTCTATTTCTATTTGTGGTGTGAAAACTGTAGTACAATTATGATTAGTAATTTGGATTGAGAAATCTCTTCTTTCTCATTCTTTTCCTGAGATGAAAAAGTATTTTGAGCATCTACAATCTTTACCATAGCTTCATTCCTTCCCTCTACTGAATTCTCATCCTCTTTCTTACATCTTTTTGTTATAGCACAGATTTACGCTCTAACTACCTGCTGAATACCAAGATTGCTGGGGTGGAGGAGGCAGATGTCCTCCTCCTGGTTGGCACCAATCCACGCTTTGAGGCACCGCTTTTTAATGCTAGAATTCGAAAGAGGTTTGTATTCCTTGGTGGTGAATAAGCATGTGAATCCATCTGGATTTGATAGAATGCTTGGTTGGAGCTGCAGGCAGTAACTTGAGAACATTCATTCAGATGGGGATCATTGGATTTAGTTCACCTTTTAGTAAAGGGGATGGTGATTTATGTGTGGAAAAAGGGTAGTACCCTGTAGTGTAGAGCTAGTTCATTCTCACTTTGACATTTTACATTAAGTTCATCTACTCAGACATTTATTCCTTTGTTACATTACACAGACACCTCAGATTTTCTGTTTTATACAAGTCTGTTGAAGCATATACCTTAAAGATTTATTTTCAGCATCAGTTTACTGCTTTTTGTATTGTAACAAATCAGATGTGCTGAGTTTAGAAGCAGTCATTTAAGTTTAACATTTTCTTTGCCAAGTAGTGTGGCTTTCCCAAACTTTTGAACATAGCTAACTCAATTTTAATAACATATGTCAGTATGAGGCAAATGAGGTCTATAAAAGCCCTGTCCTTAATGCTATGGTTTTTGAAAATATGTAATTTTAAACAGTAATGATGTTGAAATTTTGAGAGGAGTAAATGCAGTGAGATTTTTGAATGTATATGTTTCATGTATTTTTTATAAATCTGTGCCATGACAAGCTGCAAAAAAGAAAGAATTGCTAACCAGCTAAATTTTTCTGTGTTTATCTAAGAAATAAGTGGATTTCTAAAACTGAATTGGCAGAAGTTTGAGGGGAGGAGGGAATTGAGTTGTGAACTTGTCATAAGGTGTGTTGCTGTACTGTTTCTAGAATATATCTAGAGAAATAATCCTTCTAAAAAACCTTTAGGCTTGCTTAACAGAATAAAGCTAAACTGCATGTTAAGAAAACAATACCATTTAAATTCGTTTGTGATCCTATTTTAAGTTACTGCTGAAGTTATAATTGGTGGCTTTGGTTGGGTAAAACTCTGTATTTCTTTAATTTTTATAAAATGTTTGCTGTATTTTCAGCTGGCTTCATAATGACTTGCAAGTGGCCCTTGTTGGCTCGCCTGTGAATTTGACCTACACATATGAACATCTAGGGGAGTCCCCGCAGATACTTCAGGACATTGCTTCTGGCAAACATGCCTTCTACAAGGTATAGAGAACCTAGGAGTGTGACTGTTAAATTCCACAGGTATTGAGTAATAATCTGAATTCCCCAGAGAGAGATTTGAAGAGCAGTACCATGTTGTAGATGGGCTTGTGTGCTTTTAATCAAATGCAGAGATGAGGTAATGATTAGTGTGCACCTACTATGTATAAAGTGTGTAATATATTTAGGTGTGTAAACTTTGCAGTGGAGGAAACTCCTGCAATATTTCTTGGCATAAAACAGGCTGTTTCAGGTACTGCTGTTTCCACTTAAGTGTGTGATTATCGAGTGTACAGTTCTGTATTGACAAGGTAGCTTCCTGCTTCCAGCAGTTTCTCTTGGCTTTATCTCTAAATGAAACAATGACCATTTTGGAGCCATAGGTTTGCATGGAAGACTTAGGGAGAAATTTTGGGATTTATTACATTATCTGTATCAAGAATTGTCTTCATAGCTGTGGAATGAATTTCTGATTCTTGACTTGCACAGGTCCTTGACCATGCCAAAAAACCAATGGTGGTGGTGGGAAGCACAGCTCTGCAGCGCAGTGACGGAGCTGCCATCCATGCTGCTGTTTCCACCATTGCACAGAATGCCAGAGCCAAGAGCGGTGCTGGTGCTGATTGGAAAGTCATGAACATCCTACACAGGTTTGCTTTAAAATTTTTTTGGGAGTAGCGTGCTTGCACATTGGGCTACACAGGTTACCACAATGTATGTGTACAGATTGCTTCATATACTCACAAGCAGCTTATCGGGTTAAAACCTGTAGGGAATATAAAAACCAGAAGTACAAGCTAGCAAAAACTTCTTAATAAAAATGGATTCCTTGACGTGGCAAACTTTTCAGGCTCTCCATGAGATTTTATAAATTTATTATATTCAAATGTAGAATTTAAGGTTTTGATTTAGACATGGAATACAAGAGACCTCAATAACATCTACCACAGTTCTCGGTAGGATGCACAGCAGACCAGTGTCACTTGCTAAATGACTGCATTTTATCTAGAGGAAGGAAAACAAAATGGCAAGAGTATTTAAATAATATGGTTTCTTTGGGGTTTTTTTAATATTCCTTTTACTGTGTGGCTTCTCAACTGAATAGTTAATAGAAAATCTTCAAAGATTTTCATTTGAGGGCTTTTGATCTTAGCTATTCAGTTTATCAGGATATTACTCCTTTAGACACGTGTCTCTCGGACAATCCTTCACCACTCCCTTTATAAAATTCTAACTGTCAAATTGACCATCTCTGCAAAGGAAAAATTATTTCAACAAATGTAATGGCACTCAGTTCTGGAGACTCAACAAATTTCTTTTGAAATGAAATGAAGCAGCTTCATTGATGTAAAACTAGTATTGTTAGAGCAGGGCTTGGTCCTCTGAAGGAAATTTAAATGTAACATTCTGCTGCTGAAACTGAAATATTTAGTACCAAAACACTGAGTTAAAGAACACACATGATACAAGTGTGGTTTGGCAGTCTTTCATATTGACTTCCATACTTACGGTGCACCATCCGTTCTACCTTAAGTGTAGAAAGCAACTTAACTTATTGAAACCTCTATGTCTGACTGTGTCAGACAAAATGAGTTACATTGGAAGACTGTACTCTAGAGAGAATCTTTTTTCTTTTAAGTAAGACTGGCACCTGATTGTGGAGGATTATGCAAAACTGTTGCTTTGGAAAAGGAAGACTGTCAGAAAGTGAGAATGATTATTTCATTCTTTCAAAAGTATTTTTATCTGTGAATAAATGAATAGTGATGAAATAGTGGTCTTAAGTCTTTGATGATTTAGAGTAGCTGATGGCCCAAGAGTTGGTCTTTCATCTTCCACGTGAGTGCCCTAAATTAAAGGCCTGATGGGTTCCATTCATAGCTGAAATGTCATCTGGAGCATCAAGCTTCAACAGTGAGCTGCCTGCTGCTAGGCCCTGACTTTGAATGTCTGCCTTTATTTTTGCTATCCCGTCTGAAATAGGTGCGATGCCCTGTGAAAACTTTAAATGGTGTCAGGTTGTCAAAATGCAGAACTAATTTGATACTTCATCAAAAATGTCAGCTGGCTTTAAGCTTCATGTTTGTCTTGTTACTGTTAGAAACCTCTTACATCCCTTCAAAATGTTTAGTCAGAAAAAGAAGTTAGGTCTGTTCTGATGGGAGAGGGAGAGTTCTGAAATAACTTAAAGTCATGATGTATTTGTTCCTACAGGGTTGCAAGTCAAGTAGCTGCTTTGGACCTGGGTTTCAAACCAGGAGTTGAGGCAATTAGGAAAAATCCTCCCAAAGTATTGTATCTCTTGGGAGCAGATTCGGGTTGTATAACACGTCAAGACTTGCCAAAGGACTGTTTTATCATCTATCAAGGTAATTAGTAGATGTAAATTAAGAAGTGTTGCTATCTTAATAGTTGGAGAAAAAGTGTAAACAGTGGCATAAAACCCTTTGAGGAATTTCAGCCTTGGTTTTCTGCCAAGAAATGGAACTTCTAACACATAACTGAGATACTGGTTACCTATTTCTTAGGTAAAGATGGGAAACAGTTGATGAGTAATAAGGGAATAAAAACCAGTATAAGTCTTCTGAAGCGTAGCTTCATGCCTGGCAGACAAAACAGCATTAGTTTCCAGCTGTTCTATCATACCAAAACATGATCTTAATCTAACAATACTTGTTCCAAGAACCTCCCAAGTCTAAGTGACTATAGAGATGGAAGTACTTGCTTGTAGTCCATTCATTCTCCCCAAAGTATTAGGCAAGTAAGACCACAGTCAGCCTAATAGGCTTCAGATGACTGGCTAAGCAAAACTTAGAAAACCCTTTTTTTCTGGGAACACATAAATTCTGTGTTAGTAAAGTATTTCTTTTTATTTTGACTTACTTATGTCTTGTGGTTGTGTACTGTTTCCTCTTCCCATGTATTTAGGGCATCATGGGGATGTGGGAGCTCCCATGGCTGATGTCATTCTCCCAGGAGCAGCATATACAGAGAAGGCAGCCACGTATGTGAATACTGAAGGTCGGGCCCAGCAGACAAGAGTAGCAGTAACACCTCCTGGGATGGCGAGGGAAGACTGGAAAATTATTAGGGCTGTCTCTGAGGTACTGTTGCTGTTTTAGGTTGCTTCTAATAAAAGTATACTGAGAGGTTAAGTTCCCTTTTGTAAACACTTTCCAACGTAAAAAAAGAGGTAGATTTTCAGGGAAACACATAGTTTTAAGATGTTTTGTATTGAATCCTCTGTGAGTTAAATCATATTGTTTCCCTTTTGAAGGTAGCTCATAGCTCTAATATTGTAGCTGCTGTATGCTGTTGGAATGCATAATGGGTGAAGCTTTGCAAATGTTGCAGGTCTTTGTGAAGTGCTTTAGAGGAAGCTGGTGGGAGCATGCAGTTTCTTGCTTTTTAGAAAGAAAACAGAATAGACTCTGAGGCCAGGATCTGGTATCATTAGATGAGGTCAAATAGGTGCTTACTACTCACAGGGAACAAGATGCATTGATAATTGCATCCGCTTATATTGCATTTGGTGGTAACCTAAGGAAAATGCAAGTATGGAAGGAGAAAAGTTCTTTTCTTTTTATCCCTTGTATAGCAAACAGGACAGCCTGGTTTTTAACATGGGGAAGTGTTGACTTTGTAGGCATCGGAAGTCCAACAGAACATTGTGACTTTGCTTCAGTTTGCATTCTAACTGCCTGTGTTTTCAGGAGTGTAGGCTTTTCCTCATTTTACTTTAGGGATGTTAATGGATTGGTAATCTAAACCACTATGAATTAAATCCCTAGACCTGATGGCATTTCTTTCTGTAAATCTCTTAGTTGGCTGGTTTGACCTTGCCTTATGAGAACCTTGATCAAATACGGAAGCGTTTAGAAGAAGTATCACCCAATCTGGTTCGATATGATGATGTGGAAGAAGCTAACTACTTCATCCAGGCAAATGAATTGGCAAAGGTAAGCAAAACTGAAGCATCTTGGCATGATTTACTGCTCTTATATAGCATAATGCTTTTTAAAAAAATCTTCACGTGTAGTACGAGAAGCATTTTTTGACATGCTCTGAATGCAGAATTCACTAAACAAATGCTTTGGTAACAAGTTCCTGTCATAAAGGTGACTTTCTTTTCATTTCTTACCACAGTTAGCGAAGCAACAGCTTCTTGCTGATCCTCTTGTTCCACCTCAGCTCACAATAAAAGACTTTTATATGACAGGTATGTATAGTGTGGTCTTTCCATTCTGAAATCAGCAGAACATTTTAGATAGCTTTACAGTAAGGTTTTTATGATTAAATTAAAGCTTTCCACTAAGATACACAGGATTTGAGTCTTTGGAAGAAACAAAATTTTTCAGTAAAATTATTTGAAATTTACATAAAGCTCAGACTGTATTTTCAACTAAGTGATTTTATTTATCCTCTTTGTATCCAGTCTTGTCCTAAGTTTATTTTGTATTGTGTCTGTGCACTGACACATTTGGATTTCTTTTTTGACAGATTCCATCAGTAGAGCATCACAGACAATGGCCAAGTGTGTGAAAGCTGTTGTTGAAGGTGCTCATGCAGTAGAAGAGCCATCCATCTGCTAGAGACTAATCA
Organism: Dryoscopus gambensis; assembly: GCA_013389985.1. NCBI lineage: Eukaryota > Metazoa > Chordata > Aves > Passeriformes > Malaconotidae > Dryoscopus > Dryoscopus gambensis. The sequence continues at coordinate 415,880 of WEIT01030527.1, read as the reverse complement.
GACTGCCACCACCTCCACCCAAGTTTTTGTTGCAGTTAACTGCTGCGACTGATACATTTTTTTCAAAATCTATTTGACAGGCTGTTGTATTTTTTTTTCTTCCTTCATTCACATTTTCATCACTTCAAATAGCCCCATCATGCTACAGGACTGTTTTTGTGTCTGAGGGAACATGCAGCACTCAACTTACTGTACCCAGAGCCAGGGTATGTGATGATTGTATACAAATAAATTATAATACCAAGCCACCCATTACCTGTGTAATTCATGTAGCTCATGCTTCTTCCATGAAAAGAATTCAATAAGCAACTTGGACTCAGTAAATCTTGATTTTCTAGGAAGGAGTTTACATGGCAAAAATACTAGATTGTAGCTTTCTTCCAGAGTATCCAGGTATCTTAATTTTAAACCCTGGTCAGAATGTGAACATGCTATTTTTGTAATGCACTTTTAAAGCAAGCTGTCCCTCATACCTGGTTTATGCGCATGTTCAGACCTATCTCTGCTCTAGATATTTGTATGTTTCTTCGTTTAGTTTCAGTTGAGACTGCTCTTGGAGGAAATACAAATAATTTTGATGTTGCGGAAAAAAAAAAAGTTGTCACACAGCTTCCTCATACTAAACTGCTTTAAAAATTAGCAGAAAGACAAAAGGCCTTTATACCAGGTCAAATACAGAAAAAAAATCTCAGAGTAGTTTCTCTGTGCATTGATCTTTATATAGCAAAGTGTAGTAATTTTTGGTTGAGTGGTTGGGGCTTTTTTTATGCTTTAGAATAACTTCAGACCAATGACTTTCTCCCTCTGTATTATGCTGGTTAATGTAAGTTTGGAAGAAGGATAACTTCCTCTTCAACTGGCTACTAAAGGTCAGTGTAATTCTTCCAAGAATTGTGAAAATGGGAACAGGATCATAAAGCCATCACTTCTAATTGTATTATTTTTTTTAAAAGTTGTTAGTTTTGCATGAGGAAAAGCTACACCTTTCACTGCAGAATAATACTGAATGCATTGGGGGTGCTGCTGTAGAAGTCTCAGTTTTACAAAATTCCTTTTTTCTTCCATGCTTAGAATTTTTCAGTAACAACCAAGAAACTTTTAAAAAAATTGTTTTCCTTCTGCCCAGGAAGAAAACTCTTCCTGGTTATCCTGGTATATCACAGTGTACTTACATGAGCTAAGTTTTAAATGTTGGACATGGTTTTACTCAGCCTGCCAACTCCAGTTACCAACAAGGACAGGGTTGGTTCTCGTGGTGGTATGGAAAAGGGCAACGGTTCATTTATTCAGATACTGCCATTGCACGCTAGCGAGGCAGCAAGAGAGACTGAAGTCTGGTTTTAATGGGGCAGTTCACAGGACCAAGTACAGCATGAAACCTTCCTACTGTCCTTGTGGAATGTTACTTCTTTAGGAAGAACAGGGGTTTATTGGCACACAGCAAAAGAAAAATGTGTGCGACATATGCCAAAATGTTTGAGAAGAAGGTGTAGCTGAATCCTGTATTCAGAAAACATTTGGTTCCCAGGCTCCTAAGACGAAAACCTTTTTTTCCCCGCCCCCATGTTGTACAAACACAGAGCAGTTACTTCAGCTGTGCAACAAGTCAGTTATCACTTCAGAATTTATGAAGGTTCAAAAGCTTTAGATTTTTTTCCCTGTAAACATTGTAGCATTACTTTGGGAGCTCTGGAATGCGTTTTGGTTTTTGTGAAAGCTCTACGTCCTTCAATTAGTATGTATAGTAGATTCTTGTTTCTATTCAAAAACTGTCCAGCCTTTATGAAGAAAGGCAAGAAGGGAAACAAGTACATGTGGTGCTCTCTGTCCCGTTTCTACTCTATTTCCCACCTAATTAGTCACCAAGTACAGAATTTTTCAGCCAAACTTGGTAATGGCAACAAGGCTTTCTATAAATTTGACTGTTGGAAACTAGATAGTAAAGAGAAATCTAAATTAGCATTCTTATGCACTGAGTTTAGAGTGTAGCCCTTCCCTTATCTCTTCTCTTTGCTCTGGTGGCTGGACAGTCGGTGCACATGAGGACTTTTACCCAGCTAGTGACAAAAGGATAATAGGGGTCTGCCAAAGCAGGGAAGTGACATAGGCTGGGCAAAATATTGGAACAAAAATTCCAGAAACAGGGCTATTCACACAACTTACCTCTGTTTATTTAAGACAGAAAGTTTACGGTTAGTGCTCCTACTTGCCGATCCTGAAGCTGCAACCTCAGATTAGAGAATTATGAAAAAGCAGCGATGAAGAGCTGGGATGGTGGGAGATAAACAGGCTCTGAGTATCGTTCTTGCTGGGTATGGTAAGGTCTGACCAGCCAGGTGGTAACACTGCCTGAGCCGTCGTGTGCTGATGCAGCTCACTCCACATGCAAGGCTGGTGGGTGCCTTCATCCTGTGCTGGAGTGGGCAGGTGCTTTGTTACGCTTTGTTTTGGAGCTGAGCCCAGCCCCGGAGGAGATGCAATTCCTGCAATTCCCCGAGTGCAGCCCTGGTTCCACCTGGTGGCCAACTGGCAGAACTTCTCAGTGGGTGCATCGCCAATTACCTTCAGGTGCAGTAGCCTTAATCTCGCCTGCTCCTGTGCACTCCTGCCTGTACGGCCTGCCAAGGAACAGAAATGTGTCTGGGGCGAGATGGAAGGGGTTAGTCATCAATATCCTCCTCTCTGAACACAGCCCTGTGTAAACACGGCTCTTGTGTGCAAACTATTAACCCCAAACACGACTTCGATTAAACCTTGCCTTTTTGTAGCCTTATCTTCAGCAGGTGGTTGTGGGGAGTAGAGAAGGCAAAGGATGTGGTAATTCAAGGTAAAACCATACTATGCAGTTACATTTGCAAGCAAGTTTAGGCCAGGTGAAGACAGATTAAAGAGAAGGTTCAGATTAAAGAGAAACTGTAACTGCAGACAGATTTAAGCATCTAAGTCTAAAGCTGTGATTTCAAACCAAACAAACAAAAGGAAAAAACCAAACCAAAAACCCAAAACAAACACTCAACCCAAACAAATAAACAAAAAAACCAAAACAAACAAAACCTCCCAAAACCCCAAACCCTGTTCAATAGCCACCTTACTGAAAGCAGCAGCATCCCATGGGTGCATCCCTGTAGTTCCAAAGGGAGAGTGCTTAAAACCCTGGACAGTGTAGTGAGCTACTTCAATAAAAAGAAACCTAACAGAATTCAAGTCAAACAGGTATGTCCTCAGCAAGATTCTGAAATGTCCAGCAAAATTAGACCATTCATAAAAAGAATTGTAACTGACTTATTTTTTAATGTATTTTGAAGCATAGGTCAAGGCAGAAAAGAAAGTGTAACATTTCCCCAAGAAGTACAAGATTTTGGATCAGTGCCTCTTCTGAGGCTGATAAGATTTTTGCACGACTGCAAAACATGCTACATGTTTGACTGGGGGATACGCTGTATTTTAATGTTGAAACCAACAGAAAAGCAGCTCAGGGTCATAGCTCTAAAGGAAAAGCAGAGTGGCAGACTGGCATCAGCCTTAATCCAAAGGGGAAATGTAATATAACTTTATCTCTGTTCCCATACCCTTGCTCCTCATAAAATACTCCAAACAATGGCTAAGCCAAAACATCCCCTCCTGAAACAAGACAGTCTCCTAATAATGATTTGTTGTGTTGTCCTTCAAATACGCAGTAAGATCACCTTTAGTGATGAAGGGTTGGAAGATGACTCTTTCAAGGCACTGACAGGACAAAAAGAAAAAGTGTTGAGAAGCGATCGGATAGAAGAGGTCTTCATGGTGACTACCAACATGGAAAAAAGTAATCAGTAAATGGGGAATTCTGGAGAACAGCTAAAAGCTAAGGACTTCACTGACAACTGCAGTAAGCTTTTTATAAGGAGTACGAGAACCCCACAAAATGTCAAAATGCCTAAGTTCTCCCCAAATTACCTGAGAAGTTGCATTCCTCAAGAAGTTTTAAAATTCCTATTTAAAAACAACAAAAAACAAAACAAAGCCAAACACAACACACCATTTTCAATTTCTTAATAGATGTTAACAGATTATTATTATTATTATTATTCATAAAATACCAAATGGGCACAAGAACCTTTGCAAACAAAACACTTAAGTTCACAGAGAGTCACAAGGAAAACTTCAGAAATGAACACCAAATCCTTCACTCTGTGTGTGGGCTTATACAAATCATGGTCCTTTCTGTTGTGTAAGGTTTTATCCAAAAGACACTTTACAGTAACACATATTAGTTGATGGAATGATGCCAGCAAACTGTCCGCAAGTACCTGGATTGCTCCAACTCTCCATAGCTCAGCACCACAGAAAAATGGCAGAGACATAAATAACATTTATAAAGCCTTGTGATTCAAAGAAAATGAGTGATTCCATAATCAGCAAAGCCTGCTATGCTAAACACTGTTAATAATAATGATGTTTTCCTCCAGCTACATGTACGTGTCTATTCACAGTGCCTAACGCTGAAAAGCCTACTGAGATTTAGGGGTATAAGAGCTAGTACACATCTCCAAACTCAGCCAATACTGAATTTTGAATACACTTAACTAATGTTTCAAAGAAATTGTTTTATTTCTTCTTGTCATCGTCTGTACACCTGTGTTTATGTTTGAAATGGATCACAGATGAGAACCATGTATCAAAAAGAAACATACTAAGAGCAAAAAACTTCATGTGTAGCAACTTTCAAAAGCCACTGGAATCCCATGACCCTAGACACTAATTAAGCCTTATGCTTTGATGTTAGCTCAGCTCCAACTGTTTTTGAAAAATCCTGTCATGCATGCTTTTTATTTCTCAATTATCCATTACAGTATATTCCACACCTTTGTTGGAAGCTACTCTCAGAAGACTTAAGAGACCGTTGATTTGGCCCAGAGTGGGAATTCTCATCTTTCCAACTTGCAGTGGTGACCAAGACCGTCTGCAACCTGAAAGTAAAAGAATAACTGGACTAATAGCAGAGACAAGGACTAGGGATAAAGTGTATAGCTTGTTAACCACTACAATTACCATTAATGAAATATCAATAGACTGACGCAGATAGTAAAAATACAACAGTATACCTTGAACTCACAGAGGGCTTCTCAGGAAAATGGGATGGTGTTAGAACATTCTGCTGGGACAGCTTATTCCATTCATTTGTCCTCTATTAAAAGAGGTCTCCACAGATGCCCAACATACTCTGGACAACCTTCCCACAATTAACAGTCTTACTGTTTTGTCTTTGCTGAGCTTTAGGAAGACAATACCATTTATTTAATGCAGATTAAAATACACATTGATAATGAAGAACAGATTAGTGAAGTCTTAGTTAATTACTATTTTCAGTACAGTTCACTATCAATTAATTATATTATCATGTAATAGCTAGCATACATCTGCTCCCAATTGGTTAAATACTTCTGCAGCTATACTCCTACTGAAACCTGCAGCAAAATTCCCATTGCTCAAAAAAGCTTTAATGAAGCCCCTAAGACTCAGGAAGACAAGGCAAGTCATCTGTACTTTGTGTTGCTTTGCCAGCATTTAGGGCTTTAAACGAAGTAAAGCAAGTTACTCTGATGTACATATGGCTCGTCCCATACTTTCAGCTGTGCTATCTGCCACACAGGAGAGCACTAAAGCATGGGTTTGAAGGAGTTTAGCAGATTAATTAAGGAGCTCAATTTATGCCATAACTTGGGTATATTTCCTAGAGAAAAATCCTCAGACTGTAGACAATGTTTTTAACATAAGGACTCTGCGGTTTGGAAAACGGGCAAAAAGCATGCTGGTTATCAAATACCTGCAGCAGACAGAGTAACTGAAACCCAGATATGCAAGAGACAACCATTGCTATAAAAGTTCCATGTTAAAGAATTGTTGAAAAATAAGAATAAGCATTTTTCCAGAATATTAATATGCTGGGTTATAATGGTTAGCTTTACCCCAGAACTTGCCACTATTAAATAAACTAATACCACATAACAGCTGCTCAAGACATTGCTTTGAAGAATGTATCATACTTGGAGTTTTATGTAATTTCTCACTCTTTTCTGTCTTTAAACACCTAAAGACAAGATCTTCTATACAAATGTGGCTCTCTGGATATGAAAATCTCTAATTAACATCTATACACTTAGAGTTTTTCTTCCCCTTCACAACATTCACCTGCATTTTAAATAAACTGCTAATCCCTTTCACAAGCATTTGAAGACATTGCAACTGTTTTCTCAGTACGTGTCTTTCAAGAAATAATACCAAGATGCCAACATTATAACACTATCCGTGGAGAACCTGAGACTCTTCATCACATGCACAGAGTCTAAGTCATGCTCCAGAAATTCTTGAGGTCTGCACTTGGGGTGCGTATGACCTTGGGAGAGAGTCAGGGTTCATTTCTTGATGCAGCCTCCTCCAGTAAGTGGTGTACAACCTAAAGCACCTATTTCATTGCTTTATTAGACTTGCAAAGCTTATTCACTGTGTCACTGCCCTCTGTCTCACGACTAACACAAGTGAGACACATCAGCACAGAATGCCTCATTAGCCAGAAACCTGTGATCTACAGAACATTAATATTCGCTGACCACTCTGTGCTCAAGCCTACAGTAAGTACTGGACGGAGCAGTTGGTCCAGGGATGAGGTTGAACAAAAACAAGGCAGACAGACCCATTCTGAAGAAATAGAAGTTCCAGAATACAATTCTGAATGTTGTACGGGGGACCTTTCGTGCTTTGGGTTTACACATTGTCCTTGTACAGAAGTTTCAGAGTCCATTTTTTTCTCCAGTGTAATTTCAGAGCACTGCTCTACCCATCCAAATAATGTATGTTCCAACTTAAGAGTCTTGTCCATAAAGATAAGCAAATCTTTTTTGAAAAATCATTTCATTCTACATTACTAAAGCTAGCAGACTGCTCCTTTAGGTTGTTACTGTGTAATGTTTTATTTTCAGCAAAACAATCAAAATAATATTTGCATCTCTTAGTGAAAAGCAAATTACTCTCAGGAAAATAAAGTTTTGTTAAATAAATTTCTCTATCCATAAAGTACAAATTTTAATTTCTCTGTTGAATGATTAAACAACAGTCCACATAACTAAGATCTGGCAAATTTTTCATCTTTACTTTCTCCTCCTTAAAAAGATTGAATTCCGTTTTTTTGTATAAGATGCTAAAAATATTCCATTTTAACTTTTCCTCTTCCAAACTAGATTCAAAATGTTCCTCCTTTTGCTTGGCATTAAGCTTCTGGTTTCACAATTAACACGCATCAAATAGATCTCAGGATGTCATCAAAAATGTGTAATGCTACTATGATGTACATTTAAATTTAGGCATGTAAGTAATCTGATTAAAGTCGGTATCTGCAAAGTCAAACACATAAGCCAAAGAAAAGGTTTAATATTGTTTCTGTGCTCAGGTTCTCAAGTGCATTCACAGCCATTTCTCTAAAATTCTATATCATCTGCATCCCATTAAAAAAATGCAATTCCAAGATACCAAGTATGCTGCACAGATATTGTCAAGAGTACCACAGAGTGATGCAGCATAGATAAGTTGTTCATGATGTGCCTCTCTTCCTAAAACACAAACACCATCTTAGTAGCCCAAGGAAGAGAACTTGAGCTGCAGCTGAATTATACTGAACTACTGAATTACAGTTGAAAGTAGCAATTCTCTTGTTTAACACAATGGTTGACACAAGAAATCGCTTTGTACAGAAACTTGAATTTGGCACTCCAGCAAAATCCTACCGTCCTGGTAAGAGTTTTATGCAAGGAATGACAGAGTGATCCTTCAAACACTTCTGAATTAGTGTTAGCAAGGCCAGCAAGAGTTTGAAAAACTGGGGTGTGAGAATTTGGCCCTTTATCTATCTATTTAAAAAAAAGAAAAGGAAATACTAGTTTATGCCACATTTGTTGAATTCTTAAATCGACTGAGATAATTTATTTGCAATATTTCAAAGGGTTTGCGGTTTTTCAATCGTACCATACCTGACCAACATTTGTAGTCCCTGTCATTCCTGTAATGACTTTTAGGTATAGGATATAAAAGTAGTTTTTGTTGAAATAGCTTACAAAAATAATCATCATATTTCATGCTTTGAAGCATACAGTAACAACTGATAAAATTATGAAGGACCCTAATTATTGCATTATTTCTATCCAAAGCACAAACTCTTTTGAAATACAATATAGAAGCAACATATTTGGGGTTTTTTTGTTGTTGTCTAACATTAGCAGAATTATGTATTTAACAGATTAATAACTGAAAAACAGAAAAAAATTTGAGTAACAGGAAAACACCTCCCATGCAATAATTCCATTGCACACAACGCTTTGGATTATTAAAATGAGCTAGGTAGACTAACCATAATCTAAAAAAACCCCTGCTAAACAAAAAATAAACAGTTTGACACAAAGACCAGCTCACTTTTAATTATACTTTAATTAAAATCTATTTCTCTAAATGAAAAACCCACTATGAACACACAAACTACGCTCACCATGCAAGCTGGGCAAACTCAAAGTATGTTTTGAAATGCGGATGTACCTAAAATATGAGGTTGTTTTTTTTTTTTTTTAAGATTACAAGAACTCAACTAAACCATTATATTTCAGATTTGGCAGGGGAAAGGAAGAGGTTGATAATACACTAAGCAATTCAGTACCTTCATCCGTATGACCTTAGTCTGACTGCAGTTCAATTACTATATACCACCTGAATAATTTTTACAATGGAAAAAACATAATGTATAGCTCATTAGTTTCCAAATTATTTCCTCTTCCTTCGGAACAAATAAAAAGGCATCTTTACAATTCATCTCTGAATAGGGCTGTGCATAATCCTACTTCAAGAAACATTACCACATATCTGCTGAATACAGTGATCAGTGTCTTCACCTATAGATATGCCACAGCATCTCACATTGTTTTGACAGCATTTAATGTATTTTTTACAATCTAATAAAAGAATCTGCAACAAAGAAAAATACTATTAATTTATATTACAAGACACTGTAGTATAAATTTATAGCATTTCTCAACTCTGTAACTAAGTCAGGAATAATATTCATAAATATCAAGAACAAAGCCCCAGATCAAAACAGTAACTTAAAAAGAACCAAACCAGATTTTTAGAAGGCTGCAAAGTGCTCTGAAAACATTAAAAACAAAACTCAATTATTGCCCCCAAATTTCTTGCTATGACTTCTGTTTTTTTCACATCACATCCTGAAGGGCAGACAATGATAAATTTATGACAGTACAATTTCTCAGATATCTATCACAGGTTCCTCTCACTCGCATTAAATCCCCCATAATTTCTCTACATAGCCTACTGTAGAAAGAAATTTAAAAGTAAAAATAAAAAAATAGGGTTTTTTCCTACCCGTACATCCAATTTTATTTACAACGCCTTGAGAGAGAGAAAGACTTTATGGTACAGTTACACCAAACTATCCGACATCAATCTCAGCTGTTTACTAAGATTATGAGTACCAAAAAAAAAGTTACACGAACTTTCACAATTACACACTAATTTTTAGAACCATCACACAATGACAAAAAAAGTTATCAACTTCAAAAATGCAGAAAAAAATTACATGGTTTTAAAAACAACAAAGTTACAAAAAATATATTTTTTACCGTACCTCCTTTAAATTTTTTTCCCCGGGAGTTCATCTTTACAGGTTATAAAAAAAAAAAAGTATTTCTTCAGCCACAAGCCTTTGTATTTTATTTTTATTTAAAATAAAAAGTCACACAAATATTAAAATATTTTGTTTTGGCCATTTGGCTCCCTCCTCCAAATTGACACTTTATAAAAACCTTCTGTACTTTTTTCCCCCTCCCTCTCTCCCTCTCTACTACCTCCAAGATGGTAGGAAAGTTGTTGTTTTGGAGGGCAGAGGAACCGCTCTCTGATGTTATGTCCTCTCGGTGCCTGTAGTGGTGCTATAGGAGGCTGCTGGCTCTCTTCTTGAGCAGCCCCAGCAGCCCTGCCTTCTTTGCTGGAGAATATATTCAGGGATTCCCCTTAATAATCACCTACCCTCTGAGCACTTTGTAGTTTTAAAATAATAAAAGAGCCCCCAAAGCTTCCTCCCCACAAAAAGCAGGATCTTCTCAGAGACAGGGGGGCAGCAGCTCCTCAGCACAGAGCCCGAGCACATTCCCAGTCCCTCTGCTGGGGAGGAAACTCTGATCTGTCAGCCCAACAGAGGGAAAGGGGGGAGAGGAGAGAGAGGAGGGAAAAAAAAGCAGCTGGAAAGGTAAGCCAGGCCCGGCCTGCATCCCCGGGCTCGCGTAGCGCGGCAGGCGGTGCGGAGGGTGCAGGGCGGGCGGGGAGGCGGGCTACGCGAGGCCGGGGATCGGCCGGGGCGGT